>JAPFBL010000371.1:152500-307500 GCA_026182355.1 Hermatobates lingyangjiaoensis
GCATATTTTTCCTATAATAAATGCAGTTTGCATTCTACACCGGCAAGTCAGATCGTTGTACCCATGTTTCTCAGAACAACTGCAGAAATTAAAAACTAGTTGGTGAGAAAAAACTACTTATTTTGATAATCTTCATTTATTGACGACAGAAAATTCAACAGTATTATTAAAAACTACTTACAAGCATAACAATTAAAATATTATGCACGATATTCTCGTAATGATAATTACAGTATAATATTTTAAACAAGGTTTGTTTTTTTTGGTTATTATTCTTACAAATAACTTGTTGTTGTGCAATTTATTTGCATAACATTTGTAAAATCTTAATAAAATTGTATTTGTAATTTAATTTTTTTTTTGGAGTCTGATATTTCCGTTATGAAACGAATATATTCGTTCAATTCAGAGACTATATTTTAAGTTAGCCCTACACAAATCTACTGTAAATATTTGAGCTTGATATGTTTTTCGGTGGCTGACTTTACTTGTGACAAAATTTTCCGGACAAACCGACAAACTGATGTTCTAATGAAGTTTATCTGTGATTTACACATCTGGAGAAAAAAAAAATGCGATGAATTGATAAACTCATGGATAATCTATAGTAAAAAATTCATGGCAGTAGGTATAATTCCATAACTAAGGCCAAAATAAAAGAGAAAGAAAGGGTAAATCTAGAATTTTTAATGAAAGAAGGGTGTAGGTGGAGGAAGGGTTGTTTATGAGATGTGGTGTGGTGCATGTGAGGCTAGCGTGAGAGCAGTGCCCCTTTGCCTAGGCAAAGCCAGCAGGGTGGGCGTGAGGGGAGGCGACATGAGAGCGTCTCTCAGCTGATAGTGGCCTAATTAAGTGGGACATTGCGTGAGCCCTCCACACCTTACCCTATCTTACAACTACACTTCTTGCTTAACTTTAAACTTTTTTTTTCACTCAGTTCCTTTCTATAAAGTTTGAACAACATTTCAAACATTCAGGCTAAGTAGATATTGTTTCACTAAAGTATTAATCAATAGGATGAAACATATTTATATGTATATAGTAAAACTACAAAAAAAAAAATCGCAAACACCTTTATTAAAATGACATTTTCTGAAATGATATTTTTGTTTGTTCAGTTTATAAAGACTGATTTTGTTTGAAGGTTTTTAGCATATCAATCCATGCTCATTCAGAATTACAAAAATTAAATTGGTGCGCGAATCTCCTTGATTGTAGTCCCCTAATTATAACGATGGTAGATTTCTTAGGGTAGCGCTAGTTGTATGTCAGTAGCTCTGTTACTTTTTACAGTTATTATTCTCCAAATAAATGTTCGTTCTTTGACATCTCTCTCTCTCTCTCTCTCTCTCTCTCTCATATTTATATATATATATTAATATATATATATATATATATTCGTATATTTGGGGAACAGTCCTTCATTTATACATGTGAGATTAAATTTTCTGCCCACAATTAGCTTCCTTGATGAGTTTATTATATTATTATATTATATTATATTATAATTATTATATTACCAGATTGACGGTGTCGCTAATGGGGTCACCACTAGGAGTGACATTTGCCAACTACTATATGTGTCATATCGAAAATAAGGTTCTAACCGACGAATCATTATACAAGCCTAAAGTATATTGCAGGTATGTTGATGACTGCTTCCTAGTAGTAGAAGAGCCCAACCAAATTACCCAACTAAAAACTGCCCTAGAATGGCTTCGGTACTGAAGTTCACCCAAGAACTGTCTTTTAATAAGAGCATAAATTTCCTAGATGTTACAATAGTCGAAAGGAACAATGACTTAACAACTTCAATTTATGTGAAACCTACACATGGAGGTATATACTTAAATGCAAAAGGTGAATGCCCGCAACGTTATAAGGATGGAACAGTCAAAGCCCTAATCCATAGAGCCTATAAAGACTTCATCCAATTGGAACATATTTCATAAAGAAACTCAAAGAATACAGCAAGTCCTGGTTAACAACGGATACAGTAATAGGCAATTCGACACCATTGTGAAGAAATATTTAAACAATCTTAATAAAAGGTGTAAGACAAGGAGAAAAGAAGCAGGAAGACAAGGAAGACACACACCATATTTTATCAAAATCAATATTCAAGTGCCTACAAAACAGATGAACGCATATTGAAAGAAATCATCAAGGCCAACACTGCATGCGTAAATACCCACGACAGACTGAAAATCACATATACTACAAGCATTTAAGTACAACTAATTTAATCTTAAAAAATACCTTTCTGTGAAACCACAATTGCAGCGCACCAATGTAGTGTATAGATATCACTGCAAAATAGGAGACTGCAAACTCCTAAACTCCACTTACATTGGTGCAACAACCACAACTTTATCCAGACGCCTCACGATGCACCTAGCTGCAGGAGGACCTAAGGACCACACAGAAAGGTTACATAAAGTGAAGCTGACCAGGGAAATGCTTACAAACAATACCGAAATACTATATCAAGAACGCGATCACAGCAGATTAGGTATTGTAGAGGCCCTGAATATTTTGGAAAAGAGACCCAGTATCAATAATCAAACTGCAAGTTTTGCAAACATATTGAAGTTGCACATGGGACGATTCCAACCTCTACATATAGGAAATTCAACAAGGAATGAAGAAACTGAAGACACACCTGTCTGTGTATAACAGGAATTGCAACCTGCCAGTTTAATTGTTTACATTTATATTTTGTTAGTCGAGCGTTAAAATTTAGTTTTTGTTAAAAATGTTAAATAGTTTAAAATAGTATGTGTTCTAAAATCACCCAGTAGATGGTCGAAGAAGACCGAAACGTCGGTAAAAATAAAAAATGGACAAAAAACATATGGTGAGTTATTACACCTAGTTCCCAAAGAAATTAAAGTAAGACTTCGAGATTTGGAAAAGAAATCCAAAAAACTAATTAAGACAAAAGTGGGCAGAAAATTTAATCTCACATGTATATATATATATATATATATCAATAGGCACACAGGCACACGAGAAAGAACATAAATTATTTTCCGAATAAATTTTATTTGACTCCAAAATAAAAAAAAATATTTCCGTATACGTTTAAATGTGACTCTTGTTAGATTAAATTTATATGTCTTATCTAAATGATTACGAAAAAATATTAAAAATATACATATAATCTAACATTAATACGATAAAAACATAAAATGTTTTTTATCACAATTAGAGAGCAGCTTCTCAACTTTTATTCCTGAAGGGCAATTTTTGTACCATTGCGTTTGATATGTATTAAATGTTTACCGAAAAGCAAGAATCATAGGGGTTTTATCAGCATAATTTTAAGAAATTTTTATCAAAACGACAAAAAAAAACTGTTGTTTTTATATAAAGTACCATAAAGAAATGAAATTTTTACTTTGGAAAATGTAGTTCTCTCTCAAAACTGGGAGAAAAGTAATGTAAAATTTGATTGTTATAGCTGTTCTGTTTTTAAAATATTTTACTTACACATACACACACAAGAACACACGTACACACATACAAAAACATCTGCGCCAATTTTCCGAACATATTTTATTTGACTCCAAAATAAAAAAAATATTTCCGTATACGTTTAAATATGACTCTTGTTAGATTAAATTTATATGTCTTATCTGAATGATTAGTTAGTAATTTGTATTTCCCTTGTTTTTGTGCTGATGGAAACTTATCATTTTCTCTTGCTAACTGATGGGTACCATGTTTTACTATATTAATGTGTAAAATATCAAGCAGCCATATAAAACATAACATAATTTATTTAAATAAATATTCAATGATAAAACCACAATATGAAAATGGGAAAACAAGACTAAGATCTTTCAACCGTAACATGCGGTCTTCGTCAGAGTCAAAAACCCAACTTTTTTGGTTTCTGTACCCTAATTATCCTAAGTTGGATTTTTGACTCTGACGAAGATTGCTTGTTACGGTTGAAAGATCTTAGTCTTGTTTTCCTCATTTTCATATTGTGGTTTGATCATTGATTGTTATTTCACGTGTTTATGTGAAATCGTTTTATTAAATAAATATATGTAGTTTTATTTATGCTAAAATAAATGTATATATTTATTTAAAAATAATATTAGTACAAAATAGGATGTACTAATTATTAGTACTAATGGTTAGTAGGATGGGAATAATTATTATTATATTAGAATAATATATTATTATTATTAGAATAATAATAAACTTCTAATTTTTTTTGGAAGAAATCGATCGCTTTCAAACTAATTTCATCTCACAGAGTAACAACTAGATTTTGAATGAGTGTTAGCCTTTTGGAGTTATCTTATCAGATATGCCTTATCAGTATACTGATATGCTATTCTTCAACTTACTTTATTAATAATTGTTTTTAAAATGTTTGATATTTTTAATGGTAATTTGTTTCTTTTATTCTTTCTGTGGTAAAATGGATAAACAAACAAAAGTTTGCACACAAATGAAGTTTTATTCAACAAACAACAACGCATTTCAAACACTTTGTGTTCGTCATCAAGAAGACACCAAAGGATGTGGCGATGAAGGGTTGGTCCAGTGAAAACTGGATTTTTCCTACTAGTTGTTTTCACTGGACCAACCTTATATCCAGAAAAGTAAGTTTCCACATCCTTTTTGAAAAAACTTTCAAAAAAAACTTTCAACCACATCCTTTGGTGTCTTCTTGATGATAAACACAAAGTGTTCGAAACGCGTTGTTGTTGAATAAAACTTCATTTGTGTGAAGATTTTGGTTTGTTTATCCATTTTACCTCAGAAAGAGTAAATACCACACAATTACAGATTGCACAACTAATGATTCTTTTTATTGTTTACTTTACGTTTAACTTTTTGCTTTTTGCGTTATCGTATCTTTGCATCCGTATGTAGTCGGTATTATTTTTCCTAATTTCAGGGAGTTTTTCACTGATTTCAATAACTGTTTGTAGGCATTTAGCTTGTTCTTTTATAATAGTTTTCACCTAATTGCCAGTCTATGAATATAGAATTAGTCCAAAAGTAGTGAGTGAGGGACAATATATACGAGGTTTATAATAATTTCAATTGCAACACTTATAGAGTATCAACATTATGTAAGAATATATTCACTGATTTCAATAACTGTTTGTCAGGCAGTTAGCTTGTTCTTTTGTAAAAAGTTAGCACCTAATTGCTACAGTGTGAATATAGAATTAGTTCAAAAGCGGTAGAGGGAGGGACAATATATACGAGGTTTATAATAATTTCAATTGCAACACTGAATTTAGTTAGTAACTTATAGAGTATCAATATTTTGAAAGAACATATATTGATTAGTTTTGTTGTAAAATCTTTTTTTACGTATATGAACCTGAATGAAGACATTGTTCTAAGCATCAGGGAGAATTTGATCTTGAAACACTGGTGGGAAGCTAGATAAAATTTAGTTACTTTCATTTATCTGAAATATGGTAATAATTAACATAATGTTGTTAAAAATATATAGAATTAAATGATTTTGGGTACCTTAAACATTTTTTCATTTATGATTTATCATGTCTTTATATACTGTAGAAAATCATGTGTATGAATTTAAGATTCAAAAAGAGTGTGACCTGGTTACAATCGTGCAGCTTTGACTGAAAAATGTTAATTTCAAAATTTAAATATACCTTGTTTGAAAAAAAAAGAACTGCATCATAAAATGGTGAATTCGAAACTTTTGACTCTTGCCGTGTGTTCTGTTTTTTTTTTTTTAGATTGAATTGCTTATACTAATTAAGGTGAAAAACTCTTATGTCTTTAATATAAGTAGGAAAAAAAAAGGAAAGAAAATAATTGGTCTTATGTATATGATAAGAATGTATTAGAGTTTAATGTTGTTGAAAAGACGATGTAATAGTGGAGTAAGGTGGAGGGAACAAGAGGAAAAGGGCGGAACACGGTGCAGCCGTGTCGAGGGCCGTGTCGAGAAGAGCAATAACAAGGGCTGTTTTCTCGGCAAGTCCAGATTAATTCTGACGATGCAAATGCGTTGGGTGGCAAGGAGTCGCGATAAGCCCCCCCAAGGCTAATTGCGCTCTCCGCAAAACCCCCCCGCCTTCTCAAAAGAAATATGCATTTTAATTTAATTTCTCATCTCGCCGGATAACTGAATCCCTTCAAGTTTTTTCTGTTACACTTACATGTGAGCTTTTTAAACTCAAAAAAAAAAAAAAGTAAAATTAAATCCACTTTAACGCATTTATAAATATTTTTATAGATGGAAAAAAAAATATTCTGTTCTTTTATATTTTTTTCTTTTTTTTTTTCAAACAAGTCGTGAAATGTTGGAATTCATATCAAAGTTTACTTCTATTCTCCCCTAGTAATTGTCCTTTGAAAGAAGGCTTTGTTCTCTCATGTGACGGAAGGGAGGTCTCTTGTTTTTAAAAAAAAAATGTATTTCACTTTTTTAAACCTTATAATAACTATTGTTGATTTTTTTTTATTTATAAAATGATTTCATACTAAATGCTTATATCACTTAAATAGTAAATAGCTAGTATACAAGTTCTTTAGATATCATCACCTACTAATTTATATTTATTGAATTACCTTACACTTCGCCAAAGATTACTTCAATACGTATAGCATTCCTGGAAATTGTAATATGGCAATATACTTTTTTTCATATAACATACAAAATGATATATAAAACACTAATTTTTATGAGGAACCGGTTATTTGTTGAGGTTGAAACCGAGCTTATAAACCCAAAACTTGTAAGTTATATTTCCCCTAAAAACAGTAATTCCCATTTTCTTATTGTGGTTTGATCATTTATATATATATATATATATATATATATATATATATATATATATATATATATAGTATAAGTGGGCAGCAAATCTTCTTGAAGACAAATGGAATTAAAGTATGCAGCAGCTTCTGCATTGACGACCTTTTTGTTGATGGCCTCGATTTTTCTCACTATCATTCGGTGATGCTGAGGCAACTTCCATATATGCTGGGCCAGAGACATTGAGAAAAACAATATCAAACAATTTTAATGAAACACAAAAACACTGGGTTGAAACAAGCTTTCGACCACACATTGGTCATCTTCAGGTTACACTACTATTTAATTAATGCATGTTAATATAATTAACTGAAAAGTAATCTTTAAAATTAAACATAACAATTTTAACAGATATAAAACAAACGATACAGCGGGTGAGAGGAAAACAAAGAGCAGGTTCCAGCAGGGTTGCAACAACATACAGGTTTGCCCCTCAATTGCTGTCAACCCTACTGGGCTCTAACTCTCTAACAAATTTAAAGCTATTATCGAAAGTAGTGCTACTTGGGGTCACATTGAGGTCATAATTTTGAATGTTGAGGTTGGGATTGACATCTTTGATATAAAGGGCTTCCAGGATAGTTAATCTATCTTTGTCGTTATTATAATGAAGTACCGAAGTTCCATCCACTAACATACCCCTGGTGAGTTTAATCCCATGGGTATCCTCTGCATGTTTTTTGGGGGCTCCTGTTGAGAGATGCATGGTCAGACGCCTTGAGAGCTTCGTAGCCGTCATCCCAATATACCTCGAATTCAGGGTTGCACACTCCCCTGTTGAACAAGCGTACTAGTATACAAGGTGACTGCGTTGATGCTCCGGGGTGTCGACTTTCGGTTTATTTGAAAGCACAAGGTCACTGGTCTTCTTATTCTTATAATATATTCTTAACTGTAATCTATCTACTTCATTGGTTGGCTTTACGTTATCCTTTATTAACTTGTGGAGGGCTCTTTCATCTTGTTTGTATTCATTGTGCATATATGCACGGTAGTAGAGGGTAAGTGACTCACCAGGGGCTGGAGGCTCTACATTACTGGTATACCATTTATCCAGGAACGACTTTATTGCCTTCATTACTTCAGCGTTGGAGTATCCATTGTTAATTAGTACCTGCGTTGAGTTTTCGATCTCTTGGTGTACTAGGGTCCAATCACTGCAGTGGGTGAATGCCCTTTTTATATAAGCATTGATAGTAGACTTCCTATATTTTTCCGGGCATTCACTTCTTCCGTTCAGGCAAAGTCCAGGGTTCGACGGCCAGAGTTACAAAGTCCAGAGTTACCGTAAACTAGTGAGAAAACTAGAAAAAATCAGCCATAAATTGGTCAACGCAGAAGCTGCTGCCAACTTTAATAATATATATATTTATATATATATAGCAAACAGCAGAGGTTATAGAGGGTTGGTCTACACATACAAACATATTTTTTTTCGCCTTATTTTTATTATATTTTTCTTATTTTATATTTTTCGCCTATTTCCAATCTGGTTAGTTTTTTTGAATGATTTTCCAATTTTCTTATGGATTTCCTTGTGGTAGGAGATAGCGTATGTAAGAGCTGTCCAAAATTCATTTTATTCACTTATTTTACACTAATGCTTACTATTAACGATTTACGATTACACTTAACTATATAAAACGACATGTTTCGGTCCTTCAGAAGACCGATATATATATATGTTATAAATATATATATAGAATTATATATATATATATATATATATACATATATATAATGGATGTGTTCTTGATTGTATGTGTGTGAGTGTATTTATAGACTTTGTAGAATTATTAGATATTAGTAAGGATATGAATTCGTTTTATTATTTTAATAGAGAATTCTCCCTATTATGAAAAGTGAGTTTATAATGTTCTATTGGCTGTTCTTTGTTTGTGTTGGTAAGCTCATGTTGTTGAGCTAGGCGCAGACTAGAGCCCTCATGCTCTTCACTGGACACTTTATGTTTCGATTTCCTCCCCCCCAAAGTCCTGTCAATCAATCGACCCAAGCCTCTTTCCCTCTAATGATATCCTTATTCCTTTAACGAGTCTTCCATCCTCCCCCCAAAAGGTAATTAAAAGAGCTTCTTCTTCATTCCGCCCTGATAAAGCTCTTTATTTCGCGAGAAGCCCCTTTCCTTTTCCTCACAATGGCTTCTTCCTTTCTCTAAGTAAAGCCTAATTGAAAGCAACTTTTAATTAGTTTTCCTTCAAAACATTCTCTTTGCACACCATTATCTCATTATACCCTCATGTTGTTATACTTTTTATTAATTCTTCCTCAATAAGAATAATTTTTCATTATTATATGCCCAACACAATTATGTTGTTCTTTCTTTGTTTAATCAACTTTACACAATATTTCAATTGAAATAAATTTCACAGAGCTTGATATCAACAACAACTATTTTAATCTAGACCAGATGAAAAATAATAAAAAATAAATGAAAAAGTATTCCTTTATATCATCGTGATCACTATTATTGCTTAGTATTACATTAATTTATATTTTACATTATATTTATTTTTATTTTCATGTTAATTATCATCATTGTTAAGCTGCATTATCATAATTATTATAATTGTTAAGCTGCATTATCATAATTATTATAATTGTTAAGCTGCATTATCATAATTATTATAATAGTTAAGCTGCGTTATCATAATTATTATAATTGTTAAGCTGCGTTATCATAATTTAATAATAATTATCGTGTACCATTGAAAATTTTAATGCATATAATAAATTCTGGTGGAGAATGTAGTTCTGTGGTGTCTCAGACCAGATTTCTGCTTGTATATACAGTATACAAGTGAATTGTGTAAAACAAACTAGAATCAATGTTAGGCCCTTGGATACTAGTTTATAAAAAAAAAACTATGAATACATTTTCTAAAATTAAAATTTTCCTAAGTCGATCATTGACAGAAAAGTATGCTTTGTATCATGTTGTTGCGTTTTTGCAGATTCTTTTGGGTCGATTTTTCCATAGCTGATTTTCTCTGGTCAAAAAAAAAAAAAGAAAAGATTAATACTTTTTATCTGTCTATTTTATTTTTAATTTAACGTATTAGACAATTTTTTGTATCTATATCTCAATCATTACGTTTATATTTAGTTCTTAGTCTTTGACTAATTTCTGGTAATTAAAAAAACCTCTCTTTTTTAATAAACGTAACAAATAGCTGTACGTTTGATTATTTGATATTTGATTTGTTCGTTTGTTAGGATATTAAAAACTAAAGTATATTTAAATACTTATAGTGTTTCTGTTGTCATGAGCTTTAGTCCTTTAGTTAACAGTTAGCTAACAGGCTGACCAACTTAGAGCTAAATTGTCTTAAGCATTAACCATAGAGCATTAGTTGTAACTAATTGTAAGTGTTTAGCATTAATTAACAATAGAGCCTTAATTGATGTATAAAAATGGATAAGAAGAAGAATATTCACAAAAAAATCACACTGAAAACAGTAATGAAGAATAAAAATAAATATTAGTTGAAAAAAAGAGCGTAATATTGATTTCTCAAAAAAAATATAACAACGCTACATATTATTCAATGTGTTAATATTAATGGATAATTTAGAAAACAAGTTGAAGTATAATAACATTGAGATAAGATTTTGTATACAGGAAATAATATTGAAGTTTTTAAATTTTGATCCCTGATGCTTTTTCAATTTCTTCGATTTTGAACTAGACTGAATATATTAGAATTAGTAGTAATATGATTCGTCATACCTCGAATAAAATTTGGAAAGCTCGATAAGTTTTGAGTTCTTCGGGTTTTTCATTCTTAAGAGCAGGTGATTGTGGATTTTTCGTTCTGATAACCTACACTATAAACAAGAAACCCACAACCAGTTACTATTAAAGATGGGAACAAGAAGAACCTTAAACTGGTCGATTCCTTCAAATATTGTACGAGGTATGACGGATAATATTACAACTAATTCTTGTATTTCTTTATATATATATAGATTTCACATAAGCACATGAAATAACAATCAATGATCAAACCACAATATGAAATCGGAAAACAAGACTAAGATCTTTCAACCGTAACAAGCGGTATGTTGGGATTTTGACTCTGACGAAGACCGCTTGTTACGGTTGAAAGATCTGAGACTTGTTTTCCCATTTCATATTGTAGTTTAATCATTGAGTATATATATATATATTAGTATATATATATATATATATATATAGGAATTAAAGTATGCAGCAGCTTCTGCATTGACGACCTTTTTGCTGATGGCCTCGATTTTTCTTACTATCATTCGGTGATGCTGAGGCAACTTCCATATATGCTGGGCCAGAGACATTGAGAAAACCAATATCAAACAACTTTAATGAAACACAAAACACTGGGTGGAAACAAGCTTTCGACCACACATTGGTCATCTTCAGGTTACACTACTATTTAATTAATGAATGTTAATATAATTAACTAAAAAGTAATCTTTAAAATTAAACATAACAATTTTAACAGATATAAAACAAACGATACAGCGGGTGAGAGGAAAACAAAGAGCAGGTTCCAGCAGGGTTGCAACAACATACAGGTTTGCCCCTCAATTGCTGTCAACCCTACTGGACTCTAACTCTCTAACTTAAAGCTATTATCGAAAGAAGTGCTACTTGGGATCACATTGAGGTCATAATTTTGAATGTTGAGGTTGGGGTTGACATCTTTGATATAAAGGGTTTCCAGGATAGTTAATCTATCTATTAAAAGTCTTATTAAAAGTCTCTAACGCGACTGGCATTATAGCGTCGCTCGATGTTGAAGCTTTGTTTACTAATGTACCAGTGGACAGAACCATACAGTATATATTAGAAGAAGTTTATCCTCAGGACAGCCAGCCGAAAATAAGTATGCCGAGAAACTCCCTCAAGTCTCTCCTTGAACTATGTACCAAAGAAGCCCCCTTCATATCACCTCAAGGTAACATGTACAAACAGATTGATGGAGTTGCAATGGGGTCCCCACTAGGGGTCTTGTTCGCTAACTTCTACATGGGATGTGTAGAGAAAGAAGTATTCATGAAGGTAAAAAAGCCTACCATCTACGCGAGATATATCGACGACATCTTTATTTTGGCCAATAGTGACGAGGAGATTGTACAGCTACACTCTCAAATAGAAAAGGTCTCAGGGCTCAAGTTAACAATGGAAAGTAGTGTAGGAGGACAGATGCCGTTTTTAGATGTCCTCATCCAACAAAACCCTCAGCATTTCAACACTAAAGTCTTTAGAAAGCCGTCGAACCCTGGACTTTGCCTGAACGGAAGAAGTGAATGCCCGGAAAAATATAGGAAGTCTACTATCAATACTTATATAAAAAGGGCATTCACCCACTGCAGTGATTGGACCCTAGTACACCAAGAGATCGAAAACTCAACGCAGGTACTAATTAACAATGGATACTCCAACGCTGAAGTAATGAAGGCAATAAAGTCGTTCCTGGATAAATGGTATACCAGTAATGTAGAGCCTCCAGCCCCTGGTGAGTCACTTACCCTCTACTACCGTGCATATATGCAAAATGAATACAAACAAGATGAAAGAGCCCTCCACAAGTTAATAAAGGATAACGTAAAGCCAACCAATGAAATAGATAGATTACAGTTAAGAATATATTATAAGAATAAGAAGACCAGTGACCTTGTGCTTTCAAATAAACCGAAAGTCGACACCCCGGAGCATCAACGCAGTCACCTTGTATACCAGTACGCTTGTTCAACAGGGGAGTGTGCAACCCTGAATTCGAGGTATATTGGGATGACGGCTACGAAGCTCTCAAGGCGTCTGACCATGCATCTCTCAACAGGAGCCCGCAAAAAACATGCAGAGGATGCCCATGGGATTAAACTCACCAGGAGTATGTTAGTGGATGGAACTTCGGTACTTCATTATAATAACGACAAAGATAGATTAACTATCCTGGAAGCCCTTTATATCAAAGATGTCAACCCCAACCTCAACATTCAAAATTATGACCTCAATGTGATCCCAAGTAGCACTTCTTTCGATAATAGCTTTAAATTTGTTAGAGAGTTAGAGCCCAGTAGAGTTGACAGCAATTGAGGGGCAAACCTGTATGTTGTTGCAACCCTGCTGGAACCTGCTCTTTGTTTTCCTCTCACCCGCTGTATCGTTTGTTTTATATGTTAAAAATGTTATGTTTAATTTTAAAGATTACTTTTCAGTTAATTATATTAACATTCATTAATTAAATAGTAGTGTAACCTGAAGATGACCAATGTGTGGTCGAAAGCTTGTTTCCACCCAGTGTTTTTGTGTTTCATTAAAGTTGTTTGATATTGTTTTTCTCAATGTCTCTGGCCCAGCATATATGGAAGTTGCCTCAGCATCACCGAATGATAGTAAGAAAAATCGAGGCCATCAGCAAAAAGGTCGTCAATGCAGAAGCTGCTGCATACTTTAATTCCATTTGTCTTCAAGAAGATTTGCTGCCCACTTATACTAATATATATATATATATATATACACTTTTTCGTTGGTTATACTATCCGAAATGGACAAAAATAGTTCAATATAGAGAAAGAAACATAGAGAAATCTAAAGAACACACTTACAGTCTCCAATTTTCGGCAAAATTAGAGCCGGTTTCCAACCGTCTCTGAACCAGTGCGCTTGGTTTCCCTCTCTTATCTCTCCTGATGACGGTTCAAACCGAAAATTAGAGACTGTAAGTGTGTTCCTTTGATTTCTATATGTTTCTTTGTCTATATTGAACTATATATATATATATTATATATATATATATATATATATATATATAATATATATTTAGTAGTAGTTTATACATATATATAAACAGTTGCAATTTGCTTCTCAACGCTTTGCACTTCTTCCCGATGAAGACGGATGTCAAAATATCGAAGTGAGTTCTGTAGTGACTTTCTGTGTTCTCTCCTATTTGTTAAAATTTTTATTGTCCACACGAACCTTTCATTTTGTTCGTACCAGAAGTTGACAGAGAATATTTATCTGTTAAATTTCATAAACTAAAGTGAATGATCTAAGTGAATGATTTGTGTTCAGTGTATTGACACTTGAAATATTCCTTGGGTTTGGTTTGGAAAGCTTTTTGCCTGTACACTAGAGCAAGCAACATACTCAAGGTTGAGATTAAAAGTGATATCAATTTTTGAATGACGCATAAAGAAAGTGTGAGAGAGAGATAGAGAGTAAAAGGAGGTGGTTTGATAGTGCGAATGAGAAGGTGAGAGGTTTAGGGTGGCTGTGCATGCATTACCAAGTAATCGTCTCCCATGGCCTTCGTCTCATTAGTGCTCCAGCCATTTGCGTCTTGTGCCTCCCTCCCACGCCTCCAAAACTCTCGCACCTTCTCAACCACAACTTTGCACCCTCTCCTCTCAAACACCCTCCCAACTTTCACCATCTTACCAAATCAGGAGGCTTCTTTGAAAAATTCATTTTGATTCAGTCAAACTTGGAACAATTTCCACGGTATATAATATCCTCAGTTTCCCTGAATTACACAAATCTTGATCACAACTTAAAAAAAAAAACAACTTTTTTTTCACTAAAAAAATATTTTATACTTTTCAAGAATGTTTATCTAATAAAAACAACTATGCCTTCTAATCAGTCTTTGGTCTGTGAAATTTTATGGACCTGTTTTCATGGAAAATTTATCTTTGATAATTTGAAACAATTTAACATATTGTTTCAAAAATTATGCGAGAATATTATTAATAGTAGTCGTATTGCAGGGATGTTTCTAACAACTAAGAAGTCACAGTATTAGTATGCCGGTAAAGCAGGGGTTGTTGGCTATATTTAAAAAGTAATAATTGTCTTTCCACGTCCTTTCCTTCCTTGACTGGTTTCTAGTCTGATTTGTCTCTGTTGAGTCATGATGAAGAATTTTACGAGGATACTTATTGGATTAATACATTCACTATTCTACTTAAGTGGAAATTGTTACAGGCTGCTTACTCATGTGAGGATTGAACCATTGCTCCGGAATTTCTATCCGTAATGTATTACAGTGTAATGTATTACCTGTAATACGTTACATCATTAATCATTAATCATTACCTGCATTAATGATTACATTACCTGTAATACATTAATGCAGGTAATGTAATCATTATCTGCAACAAATGTCCTCAGAATCATGTGTTTCACTTTCTCTGTTAATGCCCTGGTCTGGCTCAAAGAAGGAAAGAAGCACTAGGAGAATATTTCTTTGACAATCTTGAGAACTTAGCATCCACTGGTATCAGGGATCTGTCTAGATTTATTGTTCTCTCGAAATGGTTCGAGTGGACCAGTGACGGGGGAGAATAGCCCCAATTCCTCTTTGTGGTATCACAAGGGGCCGGCTTGCGGCCTACGTATGTGTGTTCTCTCTCGGGACGGCCACTGTAACCTAACCTAACCTAACCTAATGTAATAATTATCTGCAACAAATGTCCTCAGAATGATGTGTTTCACCTAAATGGCTATTAAACTTTATAAGAACGCCTAAATTATTCTCGTGGACATAATGAATTATAACTACTATCATAATTTCAATAATTATAAGTACTCTCAGCAATTATAATTATAAGTAGTATTAGTACCTTGGGGCTATATTAAGCTTCTATATGGTTTCTAAAGTGGTTTTGACTTTTGGTCTACCTTAATAACTTCTTAAAAGGTTTAACAATCTTGTTTTCATTTTCCACCAGTGCTTTGAGAGATCATTCATCTTCTTAAAGGAAGAAACCTATCTTATACCCAGACCAGTACAATTTCAATTCTTGCTTCTAGCCAGGAAGAATTCTCTATTGTTTTGAACTGTTAACAACTAGTTCTTACTCGTGATCTGATTTCCTTGCTTCTTGGGAATATGTGTATAAGGAACTGTTCGTTCTTCTTAAAGGGAAATCTATTTGATACCTAAACAGCTACATCCTCAATCTTTACTTTGTAACAAGGAAGGATTCTTTGTTGTTGAGAAGTCTTAACAACTGATACATATTCACTAAACGATATTTATATGATTCTCTTCCATGAAAACGAAGGAGTAATCCCCATACACTAATAACACCAACCTTAGTTAAAATGACACAACTCCAATATTTTGTGAAATGACCCCGTTACGCAGATTACACAT
Source organism: Hermatobates lingyangjiaoensis (assembly GCA_026182355.1). Lineage (NCBI taxonomy): Eukaryota > Metazoa > Arthropoda > Insecta > Hemiptera > Hermatobatidae > Hermatobates > Hermatobates lingyangjiaoensis. Next base: position 168,494 of record JAPFBL010000371.1, read on the forward strand.
TGAAACTTTAATTATTTCAAAGCATGTTGTACACTCTATTAGGAAGGTGGTCTTTGTTACTTTCTAAAATATCTTTAGCAACTGGTACTTGTTCTCTAACGTATGCCTAAACGTTTTATCCTGCGATGGTATAACGAAGGAGTAACTCTACCATTTAATCTAAGTAATATGGTTTCATACTTTCAGTACTTTTCCATGATCAACAGAGATCAAAATTAATTATTTTTGTCATAATATCAACTATAAAATATGTTATTAATCAATTTAAAATATATACAGATAAATACAAAAAAACTTATTAAAACTCATCATTTGATTGGTATCGCATATTATTTTTGGTTCAAAATGTTTGACTGTATTTTAAAAAATTGTATACAATAAAAATTAAATTAATTAACTAATTTTTACTGCTAATTAGAGAGATACCAAAATCTATGATAACATTTAATTTATCATAGGGACATGAACCCGACAGTATGGAAAACTCAATAATTTCAATAATTTTTAATCTTCCATTTTTATCACTAGTAAGATCGCCATTACTAATATCTATTTAGGCATTACTAATAAGGTTCAATGACATTGGCTGCACCTAAATGAAGGTTGTATGCAATGCTTTTGAATTGCCGTATTTTTTGTCACTCTTTTGAATTTCCGTATTTCTTGTCACTCTTTTGATTTGAAGGTAAAAGATTAAATGTAATAAAAGAAATGGAAATATATAAACACAAAAAATACTGATAACCTAATAAACGAACAAATTAAGCACCAGGCAGATATAATATTTAAACCAATAAAAAAACGTGAAAAGACGACATGACGGACAGGACAGAGACGACTTAAAGTTTAAAAGTCAAAAAACAGATTAAAGAAAATAAAATAAAATAAAACCGGTAGGTAGGAAATTTAGGCATATATATTGGCACCATTGAGTTAAAATAGGTATTTTGGAAAGTAACATCAGTCCTATTGATGATGTAGCCATTGCAAAACCGGTCGGGCGACTTCAACAGCGATATGACGAGGTATGACGGTTGATAATAATATCTTAATATTTGATTTGATGATTAAATTAAAATTTGAATTTTTCTTCTTTTATTATATTCAAGGAAAATACCACCATATACCAGAATTTCAGGTATGTTGGCAACCTTAAACCTTACGCATTAGACCCATGTGATCTTTTGAAAAAACTATATAATCTTTTCTCGGAAAAATAAAATTTTAATTACATTCTTCTGTAATTAGAGTAAAAAATTCCAATGTATGCTTGGATTAATTCGCGTTTAAATAGAATTTGCAAAGATAACAAAGCAAAGTTTAATTAAATTAAGTCAGTACTAATTTCTAGTGTAAATTACGTCAGAGTTTGGCGAGTAACGTGCGAGCATAAATCTGCAAGGATCCACTGGGGTTAGATGAGGATAGTTGGGAGTAATTTCAAGAAAATCCTTCCTTATGTTGGACAGTCTTGGGGGATTAACCGAGGACTTATCTCAAATAACTACCTTCCATCTTGTTGCGGCATCTCAGGCCAGACTTAATCTCCTCCCTCTCACTCTCTCTCTCTCTCTCCTCTCCTTGAGACCTATAACTTCTCCCCTTCTCTTACCCACATTGTCTTCTCAGTGGTCTGTCGTCACCGGCTTTGCTAACAAATAAACTTTGTTTCTCACTGTATGTGCTTTCAATTGCTTTTTACTCTACTCAAATGTGAAATCATTTCAAAACAATGTGATAACTATTTTTGTGTGATTTCAATGCGTGTACACTCTTTTTGAATGACACTATTTCCTATCAAAGTTATTTATTGTGGAGTCCAGACCAATTGTTTAGTTTTTTATAAAAACTCTTACTTTGAGCAGTTTTTATTACATATTTTGCTCTCTGAAATACAAATTCTTTTTACTCTACAAATGGCATCGTTAATTCAAAAAAATGCAAAAATATGCTTAAAATATATTCTGTTGCTAAATAATACTTTCCTTGATTCACGTGGAAGGTTAAATTTAGATATACTCAAGGTTATATCAGTAGTCCGCTTATAAAGTGCCATCTTATAAAGTTAGATTCTGATTACCTGTCCTTTATGTCAAAACGATCCACTATTTCTTTACCAAATCGTTATAAAAATCTATAAGAACAGATAAGCATGGAAGCATAAATATATGATATTCAGTTTTTCTTGTAAATTGGCAAAAAAATCCTAAAATTATATTATAGTATGTACATACACTTTTTCGATGAAAAGACGATCCAAACCGGACAAAGTGGATAAAGAAATATAGAGAAATTATGAACAGTCTCTAATTTTTGGTTTGAACCGTCTTCGAGAGAGATAAGAGAGGGAAATAAAGCGTACTGGTACATAGGTGGTTGAAGTCAAACAGTGTTGCCGCACACGTGCCAGGTCACTGAGAATAAGATACAGAAGAATCAATTTATAATTAAATTAGGAAAAATGAAAAAAATGAATAAAAGAGAAACTAAAGGATGAACAGAGGAAATGGTATATAAATAAGAGTTACGGACTAAGCTTGATAAAAAAAAGAATAAAATAAACATTAAAATTATATTGAGAATACAAAAAATAATATTAAATAAATAAAATGACCCAGATATAAGAAATGAAATAATAAAAGATAAAAAAGTGCATTAGACAATAAAAAAAAAAACATAGAAATTAAATGCAAAGACAAGGGACTAATCAAGTGATGCATTACGTCTTTAGATCAAGGCCAGGTGTACTAAGTGTATTTAGCGACCAAATATGGGCTTCTTCGGAGACTTGTAGAGTGAGATTTTTGCATTCAGGAGGAGATTTGTCACAGAATCTGTGATCTATAGCACTCATTAAAAGGGGAGACCGTGGCTATGGGTATGTACGGCAATGGGAGGATGGGAGTGGCTGTGTATGAACAATCATGGAAGCTTTGGTGAACGCTTGACATAAGAATAAAGAATAATATTTGTTACACTTCAAACAGTAGACACAGTTTTTGGATGTAAGTAAGTTTTTGGAGTTAGTCATTCACCAATCAATCAAAATCATTGGCCATTAGCCACAAATCTTGAATAGTCACTGATTATTCATTTTTATTCCATAGTTACTGATTATTCATCGTTGGTTGATGTTCACTGATCATCTCTGATTAAACAGTTGACTTTAAGTGTAGAGACTTTCTGTTCTGTTCACCTTCAATCTTCCAATCTCATTCTAACCTATTTACTCATAACAAATTTCTGTATACTAATATTTTGTTATGAATATATCCAATCACTTGCCGACTTTCCTAATTAGCCTAATTATAAAAAAAAACTTTTATAATTAAAACAAAAATCGTAATAGCTAACAAATAATGTTTTTTAAAACATTACTGTGAAGACGTATTACGATATCTATTAGCTCAATTTAAAGCCTAAGAGCAGAAATAAAATATAAAAATAAACTAAGTCACAGTAACTACTTCACTATAGTTTTTTTTTTTGTTTTTTTTTTTTTTTTTTTTTTTGTAAGGAGGTGAAATGCATTTACGCACATAGTGCTGGGCTCCCAGATAAACCAGACTACCAACAAAAACACCCCCTTTTTCACCTAGGACCTAGCCTGGAACTGTTTTCCACATTACTTCAGGCTTAGTCGTAGCTTACCTTAGGTGAGGCATACTTGCTTTATTATTCTTCTAGATCTTCCAAGTATCGCTTTTTCGTAGTCAATATCACTTCACTATAGTACCATTCGTTTGGATCATAATAATGCATTTTTTTACCATGAATTTTAATCATCTGTTGATATGTATTAAGATAATGTACTGTATTATACTATATAAAATCATATAGTTAGTCTCATAGATTGTTAATTATGCAATAACTTCAAATCAAAATGGATGAAGAATGAAGAGGACTGGATAAATGAAATGAACCGCGAGTTGGGGCTGTTTGAGAGTTTCATCCCTTTTTTTTAATACTTATTAAGCAGTATTTCCCCTTTTATTTCAGCTTAAAAAAGATTTTCGATTTCCTACTACTTGACCTAATAGAGTTGAGAAAGGAATTTATCAGATCCCTTGCCAGAGCAAGCAATAATTTTAAAGATTAAACAGGCAAATAAAGGACCTAGCCGACCCTCTGTCAAACGCTAAGAAATCCTCTTAAGGAAATTTACGACGTCACTCCTTATTTAGAAAGGTCTTAAAGAAAAATTGCAAGCTATTTGGAACTGAAAGTAATCAAGATTAGAGGCGAGTCAGAGAAATGCAAGACTTGCTCCCCTCTCCCAAAGTGACTGGGAAAACTACATCGTAAACTACTCTTAGGAACTAAACAACGTGTTTTAAACACGTACAGTTACTCCTCAGACTTATCTAGAACACAATCAAACTAATTATTAAGAGAGAGAACTATAATTTGAAATTAGGAAAGATTCAACGTGTTTCAAACACGTGTACTTATTTTTCAAGTTTATCTGTAACACATTTATAAATGGTAAATTTATAAATTATATATATATATATATATATATAAGATTTCACATAAACACGTGAAATAACAATCAATGATCAAACCACAATAAGAAATGGAAAACAAGACTAAGATCTTTCAACCGTAACAAGCGGTAACTGAGTTTGGTTTTTGACTCTGACGAAGACCGCTTGTTACGGTTGAAAGATCTTAGTCTTGTTTTCCCATTTCTTATTGTGGTTTGATCATTGATATATATAAATATGGAAAGTCATTGGGATAAATGAAAATTATTTGAAAGAATTTGGGATCCAAAAAGAAAGCCGAAATAACGATAGTGAGACACTTAGAACGGAAGAAATACAACCTCAAAATAATGATAGAATTGTAAAACTATGATTTCCGATTTTAAATGTACTATTTCATAGGTACAATGGAGCTTTACGATATATTGAAACTGAATTTTTTTTTAATTTATGTAAAAATCTCGAAATAACCGACAGGCTATATTGTTCAAACAATGTATATAAACCTTGTATTTATTAATAATATTTAAATAAAAGGAGGTATATTTGCTTATAAAGTCATTTGAACTGACTCCGTTGATAAGGGGCTACCTTGAAAGACTTGGAACTTTATCATTTTTCAATGGAATGTCTGATACTCATGAATTGTAAAATCACTTAAAGTTTAATTTCTTAAGTCATTATATTCAGCATTATTTCAGTTTACGTTTACATTTTTCACTTTTTTTTCTTTTAACACTTATAATTTTATAATGTTTTCTGTTTTTTTATAAATATTTATTTTCATTCTCTCATTTTCTCTCTCTCTCTATCTTATAAGATTGTCACTCTGTTATCCATTGCAAACTACTTTTTTTGCTTCTTTGTCCCTCTATGTTCAATTCTACTGAATAAGGCAGTTGATGAATTAATTAACAGTGAATTCTCCGTTTTGTTTTGTGTTCTAGACTTCACAGTAAACACGTGAAATAAAAATCAATGATCAAACCACAATAAAAAGTGAGATAAAAAGACTAAGATCCATTTTTCAGCTGGGTTTTTAACTTTGACGAAGACCACTTGTTATGGTTGAAAGATCTTAGTCTTCTTTTCTCATTTATTATTGTGTTTTGGTCAGTGATATATATATATATATATATATATATATATATATATAATAAAAAATGACGAACACGAATATTTTATTATTCACTATGATGAGGCCACAGTAACTAGCTAAAAGTTATGTGGTCCTATCTTAGTTCCATTTTGTAGTTATGTATGTTTATATGTATATTATTTTATAGTTATGTTTTATATGTAAAATGCATAAAATTGACATTTTTGTCCACTTTTTTCTTATCTAATACAGATATCTTTTCAAATTCTCTCATCAGTATAAATAAAGTAGCTATTTAAATAAAGTGGTTTTATATTATTTAATAAATTAAATTTAAATGAATAATTTAAAGTATATTATTTAAATAAAGTAGTTTTATTTAAAACCAAAGTTTTAATCTCTGTTGACTATCTTCAGAGTAACTCTAATCATGAGCACAATAATATTGAAATAACTAATAAAGATGTGTACATTTAACAAATAAATATAACTATTACAAAAATATATTTTAAGAATTTGTCATTCACTAATGGAAAATTCACTGCGTATTTATTTAAGCTAATTTAAATAATACGTAATTCACTGACTTTGTTAAATAGGATAATTTTAGCAGATGACATCATAAACTGAAAGGTTAAAATTAGGTTATGAACATTCAGATGGTCCAGCTACTTCTTGTGTTATTAAAATCGGGACGCTTTCTTCTTCCTAGTGCATAGATAAAAAGGTGAGAGGTATCACAATGAAATATTCATATGGACTAAAATGGGATAATGAATGGCTAATCGGAAATAATTTCTTTTGGAGTGAAAAAAAAACTAATATTCATAGTGATTCTGAGGTAAAATGGATAAACCAACAAAAGTCTCCACACAAATTAAAATTTTATTCAACGCGTTTCGAACACTTTGTGTTCATCATCAGGAAGACACTATAATACAAATTATATCTAATTAGTTACAAAATTAGAGTGAAATAATTAAATTCAATTAAGAGAATTCAAGACATACCCAAGGATGTGGTACTGACGGATTGGTCCAGTGAAAACAACTAGTAGGAAACAGATCCGTTGCGAAAGAGTGGGGATAGGCATTTAGGAGATAAGGTGACAAAGGTGTCGGGTATGCTTGAAAACCGTTAACTGAAATACAGAAGTCCAGAACCACTAATTTAGAGGAAAGGAACTTTTTTTTTATTTATTTTTTAATTTATTCTTTGTAATTCTAGGAACAGTTTAAGAAACTGTTTTTTTTACCTCATTTTACCTGAAAATGAGTAAATACCACACAATTACGGATTGCACAACTAATTATTTAATGATAATATTCATAATGAAATTTGTAAATTTTAGAGAGAAGTTTAGAGTAAATCATGAAAAACTGGCAGTTAATATTGTCTTTAGATGAGAAATGAATGACAAATTTGTGAATATTTAGTTTTAGGGAGTGTTATGTTTAAACTGATTATATTGTAATTAATTGTAATTGTAAACTGATTATATTGTAATTAATTGTAATTCTAAACTGATTATATTATATTAAACTGATTATATTGTAATCAGTTTGTTTTTAAAAAAAAAATTAAAATTGAATTTTGCGATGTAAGGTAACGACTTATATGTTTGTTTGATAAGTTGATGTCATGTTTTTAGTTAACAGAGTTTTACATTATGTAGGCAAGGTTAAAGAGGCTTTGTAGACTTGTAAACAAACAGTAATTAAGGTGGACTGCGAAGGCTAGCTGGCAGATAAAGACCTGCCAGCCAGGCCATATAAGAAGGAAGTGCGGAAATTGGAAGCGTACGTCCATCTTCCATCCTATTTCCTTCCTGATAAGCCAGCAACAGATTTAAAATGTTTTCCATTATCACTGATCCGATATTCAACCAGATAACTCTGCTCCGCTCTCACACAATCCATTTATCAAAATGCAAATCCCTTGCTTAAGCAGGACCTTTTCTAATCCCTTCAATCATGTTCATTTCCTAGGTCCTTCTTAAATCCTAATTAGACGATTATAAGCACTTGAATAAATCGAGTTGAGCTGGAAAATATTTTTAGTAAAGAAACCACTTTTTCTGACTTGTTTCATCTGTTAATACATCAGTTTAATGGACTGCATGGCCTAATCCTTAAATTTATTGTCGATTAATATAACGAATTACTTCATAACATTACAGGAACTAATTTAAATAATACATAATTCATTGATCATTAAGCATGATAATTGTAGCAGCATGACATTTCTTTACGCAATTGACTCTGTCGCTTGTTAGTTTCCGAAGCATACACTTATAACCATTTAGTGCTATTCCAGGGGTGGAAATTTTAGCTCATATATTACTTGGCACCCATTTTAGTAATGGGCAAGCCACACTACCTGTGGGTTTTACATTAAGAGTCGTAAATTTTGCCTACTGTAAGTGTATTTAGAGTAGGGATTCTTTAATGAGTATTTGACATCGTACGGGCTTGAGATCGACGGTTTAACGTCCTCTTCGAGGGACGACGCGCTCAGATTTATTCACCTCCCGCGTGAATAAATCGAGGGCCAGGTGACGATCGAACCCCGGTTCTATCAGTTCAGAGGCGAGCACGTAACCACTGTGCTAGCCTGGCCCCTAAACTGAGTTATAACAAAAACGCTTATATGATTGAAAAATAAAAATGACTTCTTTTGGTTAGAAGGTAGGAAGGAGTGGTTTTATAGAGTCAGGTAATAGAAGGACATTGGGCTGGGCTGAAATTGACAGAGGCCATCATTGAGGCCAAAGCGAAAGAGTGTTACGAGGGTGAAACAAAGAGAGACGATCGATGGAGCAGTGCGAGTGGGAGAGAGTGGCGATTTTGTTCCTCTTAATTGAACCGTGAGTGTCTGTAGAGCAACACTGGGGGAAGGCAGCGTGGATGACACCCATCAAATAGTCATCATAGGACTGGCAGCCTGGTCTCAGGAGACCCCCTCGCGGCTGGCCTAATTTATAACTAATACCACTCTTTAATCTCAATACTTCAACTGCAGAGCACTCTCTTGTCTGTCTTCATGACAGACTGTCCAAACCAATTCCAATATTTCTCCAACAAAACTTTTAATATTTCAGACATTTATTTGGTCATATTAACAAAAAATATGGCTTACTTTTTGACTTTATTATAAGTAAAGTATAGGAATCAAGAAAAAAATTATATATGCTATTTCAAAATTTTAACAGGTTCACATATTTCGACGTTGTCTGCGTCTGTTTTGGAGTAACCTTTTTATGCCTTCAATGCCTCTGCGACTGAATAAGCATATTATATATATATATATATATATATACTTAAATTATACGAAACACGACACAGAAAAAAAGATAAAATACACAGTTCCAAAATTCAATATTTCGAACCATTGTTCGTCATCAGGTGAAGACGCTAAGAGAGAACGAAATGAAAGAGGTGTTCCCACGTCGAAGGAAGGAACGTGATATATATATATATGCAATTAAATGAAACGATTCCACGATTTAAATAATCTATATTGACAAAAAGAACGTACAGAAATCAAACAGAAACTCACTACTATATTTCGATGACCTCGTCAAATGGACGATAGACGAGGCCATTGCAATATAGTAGTGAGTTTCTGTTTCATTTCTGTGTGTCCTTTTTGTGCATATAATGTACATATATATATATATATATATACGAGTTCAACATCAAAGGAAAGTAACGTACGTAAGATTATTGATGGGAAAATGAAATTTGCTTTATCTAAACAAATTAACAATTATCTAAAAAATTATTATCCAAAGAATAACCTTCAACTAGACAATCTAGTTGAAAAAATTCTTACTTCTGCATATCAAAATTCTGTTAAATATGGCTGTAGGATTTATATATTCTGTAACATTAGCATAAAATTCTGTCCTAGAGAATATTGTTGATCAAAATATTTATCAAGCGTTACATTTTAGTAACAAATGTTTTTCACACAAAAAATGCTACCGAAAGTCATCTGTATGTATTTAGTATTCATAATTGTATTCGTTAATGCACTTTCTTCATAATATTTACTTTATTTTACACTCGTTCTTAAAATAAAACAATTTTTTTCAGGGTACTCTAAGATAATATGGTTTATGACTCAATTCTGCTTTTATCTTCCTGCACTAAAGGATGATGTCCTCCCCTAGTTACTATTTATTAATACAGTCTTGGTAGCAAAGCAAGAATTGGTAGGACATTGCCAGATCTGTTTCTGCAGAGATAGACCTATCTCTGCGTGTGGGTCACTAGCAGAAAGTTCACCACAATAAAGTTACAATTCAAAATCTTTAGAATAGGCTAATTCGTTATTATTTTCAGTTTCTTCTAAATTATTACCTTTTTTTCTGTGAAGGCTATTTTGATAAACACGTTTTTTCAAATGAGCTGATTTAAGTTGGTAAAGGATTCTCTTCCTTGTTAGAGTGGTTAACTGGTTCATATCTGTTGGTACAACCATGGTTATTTATCCCAGAAGTATAAATTCCAAAACTCATTTACTACTCTTTAACATTCTTCTGACATAGGAATACCCTCACAGCAAACATTGATTTCTTCTAGATGCAAACATTTAATAGAGTAGCCATGACCCATCTTCAAAAGAGCAAATATAATGAGAGAATTAAAAAAATGAACTGTCTTTCTTTTTACAAATAAATCCCAATACTCGACTGAAAAGACTTGACCTAAAACGACGCTACGTACTACTGTACAGACTTCTCGGAAAATATTCAAAATTGACACTCCACAACAAAGTACTGTTATATCAAACATTACTGCGACCTATCTCAACTTACGGACTTGAACTATGGGGTTGTGCAAAACCTTCCAACATTTATAAAATACAAACATTACAATCAAAAATCCTCCGTACTATCACAAATTTTCCTTATTACATCAAAAACTACACCCTTCATAAAGACTAAAAATTCCATTCATGCGAAACCTAGCCTCTGATCGTTACAAGTCATTTCACAACATCCTTTCCTCTCACCCAAATCCACTTGTACGAATCCTTGCTTCCTCTTCACGTTTCCAGAATCCCCCAAGACGACTCAAGAAAAGAAGGCCCAGGGATCTCCTATTACAATAATATACTTAAAAAAGAAAAAGTGAAAAGATGAACCAGTGGGTTCCATTCTTTGCTCATGTGCATCGATGTTGTTGTGTAATGTATTACTACATATGCCTGTTACGCAGAATAAGCGTAGTTGTACATTTGCTAATAAAGATGTTAAAAAAAAAAGACAAATAAAGAAATGGAATAAGTGCAGATAACATCTTTATCTCAAACACTGTAGTCCTTAATTTTTAAAAGAAAAACGAAAAAGTTAAGAAAAAAAGATAGCTTAGTTGTTTTAATTTGAATTAAGAATTATATTGTTTATTTGATTAAGTTATTACTTTCAATTTTTGATAATAAGTCTACAAACACAGTTGGTAATACCATTTCAAGTGAGGAAAATCCCGATAACACAAACAACTAAGAGTTGAGGGATTTGAAACCGCGACTCTGTGGCCTAGTAAACTGCCCTACTGCTTAAGGCAGTTCTGCAGAAAACTTTTTTTAGTTTGTGGTTTTCTTGGTAAATCTAAATTTTCCCAAAAACTCCTTTGTCATATTGAAACATTGTACCCTTTACAATGTAGCTGCAGTTATTCATAACATAGTGTTTATGAGAAAAATCATTCTTCGGAATTTTAACGCTCGATATACCTCTGAATTAGTTTTTCACTATTTTATATAAATTTTTAATTTTCAACCTACAGTTCATCTAAATCTAACAATACTGTGAATAGAAGGGTGTTCTATTTATGTTTTTAACAATTGTAGTATATTATGCAAATAGCATCACATATACCTAATATTGTTATCTCAACTTAACAAAATTGTGTTTATTGGAGTGAGATGGATATTTAATGTGAAATCAGAATTTTTTGATGATATACTACAGGTTAAATCGTTATACAAAGTTCCCTGCATTTCAATTGATGCATAATCAACGGTAAACATATATAAAAAAAACAACAGTATTGCCTTTAAATAGCATTAAATGTTAAAAACTAACAAATTGATTATAGATGAAAAAGTTGACGTCACGCTAAAATTGTAAAATTGCAGATTGTTTGCTTTTTCTTCCATATGCATACATTTTGGTAATTGAATTCTGATAATCAAATATTTGTGATATTGTTATAATTGGCTCAAATTTTATATTTATTAGAGTTTTAATGCTTGTTTTAATTTCCTTTCACTTAATTATTATAATTCTTATGGTTGTAGTTATAATAATTATTATTCTTTTGTTTGAATATTTTATTATTTTATTTAATGCAATTCTAGCTGTATAGATAAATAATACTAGTATTCCACCTAATATTACTATAATTAAAATATATGATATTCAAGGAAAATAAATTTATATATGTATTACTATTGATAAAGTTGTATAATTAAAATTATTCCTATCCTTAAGGGATGTTTTAGAAATTTAAGCATAATTCTTTTATATTATTGCTATAAGACAATTTATTTTCAGTATATAGTTTATTCAAAATTTTAATTTTGAGGATTAAAGATAACTTTTTGCTTTTTCTGATGTTTTACGGTTTTATACTTCATATTATTTACGAAAACATTGCTTGTTTGAACTATTAAAACTTATTTTTTATTTGAAAAGTATTATTTTTTTTTATTATACAATAATTATAGTTGGGATTTATTCTTTTTGGTTTTACTTTCTAGTCAATTAAAGTTTATTTGCAAAAATAATATGACAATTTCAAATAATTGACACATACATGCATTTTGTTTATTTGCCTTCTTTTTGTGATAAAGTAATACTAAGAGAGTTACGTGCTCGTCTCTGAACTGATAAATCTAAATTTGATTCTAACTCTACCCCTCAATTTTTGTCACGCCAGAGCTGAAAAACCAGAGCACGTCACCCCTTAGAGAGAACTTCAAGACCTCTGTACTTTGCCAGCTACTTGTTGAAGACTTCTACTGTGAATAGTGTTGAGTTTGAAAAATTGTAGGATTCCCTAATGTAAGAATCATTAAAAAGATGCAATGTTTCTTTCAGGACTCATTGTCAGAGGTATTACTATAAAGCAACTCTCAGTCCTACCCAACAAAAAAGCACCGATGGTGACCACCAAATGAAAAAAACAGTATAGAACTGTCTTTTAAGTATGTTAAGAAATAAAAATATAATTTTAATTTTTTTACGGTAGACCTATACAACTAGGCAATCAGAAAATACATGCATATATCATTCGAAGCCTTGAAGTTGTTTCATCACGATACTAGGACAGATTGTGGTTAAATTTGAATCCCAGATATGACTATGAAAGGACAAAGGTCGAGGCGATAGTTGGAAAAGAGGCAAGCGAGCTTTATGAGGTATCGTTCAAACGTAAAAACGTGAAGGCATACCTCGAGTTCATCCACGAGGTGGGCAGGAAAAAGAGAGCCATTGTAACCCAGCGTTAAAATGTTTGGTAGTGAGGTAAATGAGCCACAAGCCACCTTATATCAGGATTATAACTGCCGTTTTTGTTGTTTTCGCCCCCCTGGTACAATTGCGTGAATTAGTTAATTTAATTTTTGGTCTGATGCGCGACGTAGAATCGTGGTGCCTGCCTCCGCGAGGTCCACCTCGGACACCCCAAGTTTTGGGTGGCAAAACTTGGAGGTGACAAAAGGGTAACACGTTAAATCGTCGGCCTGATTTGATCTTTGGTGTAATGGCTGGAAAGCTAAGGTGCACAGCGATCAAAACAGGTTAAATTTGAATATGAATCTAATACGGGTGAGTTTGTGGAATCCACATACAGAAACGCTTTAAAGAAGAACAGTGCTGCGTTTCTTAAATTCATCTATGCTATAGGAAGATGCAAGAGGACAGCAGTATTGCCCCCAAGTGGTCTTCATGTTGGCTAATGTCCATATCATGTTGAATACTTCGGTTCTCTAAGATCTAAGCATGAGAAACGTTAAAGTTTTTTGCTTTTATTAAATGGTTATAAGATTATTTTTTTTGTGATGTAGGGTCGTGGAAGCTCGTCTCCGCGTGGTCCACCTCGTGTATCTCGGAGGTTTTGTTTGCCTCTATCCTAGGCTAGAAATTGTTGCTCCCGAGATGCCGCAAAAAAGCTTTCACGTAAAAAAAGCATCAGTCTCTTTTGTTTTTGTTTTCAGTGATATAGCTGAATAAGATGGGAGCACTAAATAATACCAAAACAGGTTAAATTTTCCTGTGAACTTTAAAGTTGCTTGCTCATATAAATGAATGCAGGAGATGTAACGTGGTATGATGATGTTCTATTCGTATTGCTAACTCTAAATATTTTCAGTTTTGCTTACTGTTTTCATTCTGTTCTACATTTCGTTTATGAATCAAAAGTTTTTTATTGAACTTTGTGTTCAACACTGTCTCCACTTTCATAAGCATGGATGTTCATTCAGTATTTGACAATTATAATTTTGTTTAATACTAATAATTTCCATTATATGTTATAATTATAATAATGAACACCATTCAAACATGAAAAACTCCTTATAGTTTATTTTCTTGTTTCATTGAGGGATATTCGGTTTTGTGTATTATATCGTCGTCGACTTTAATTTTACCAGCCCTACCGAGATTAATGATGCTGTCAAGATGGACTTCTAACTCCAAACGTTTGCCATATTTTGGGAGTCTTGTGATGTAGTGGCAGTTAAGTCAAGGTCAAGGAGTTCTTCTTCATAGGGGCTTAAGATCCACTCAGTGAGGTTAATATAACCAGGAGAAGAACATGGTTGCTTAAGAGATCCGCCGTTAAATTTCACGAGTTTTCTGTTAGTTCTTGCTTTAGTTCTCTCTTCATGTGACGTCTAACTGTCCACCTGAGCACTGGGGCCCCTAAAAAACATACGTAGGACGATCACCGTGTAAAACTGACGAGGGAGGCCCTGATTGAGGGCACTTCCATACTACAAGTGTACCACGAGACTAGCAGGTTACATATACTGGAGGCTCTATATATTAAAGATTATAACCCTAGCCTAAATGTCCAAAGTAACGATTTCAACTCTGTTTTAAGAATTTTGATAATGGTTTCAAACTTGTAAGGGAGACGAGGAGGTGAATGGACCACAGGTAGTTTTGGCCGACCCTGTCACCATGCATACCTCCCCCTCCCCTCACTCCTACCTTAGCTTTACTTCCTAAAGCACAGGTGTATTTACAAATACACACAGTATTTGTGTAGACACCCTTCTAATATTTTATTTTAACTTCAGTGCATTAGCCTTAATTAATTTTAGTTTGTACCTGAGGATGGCGAATAACAGCCGAAAGCTTGTATTATTCTTTTAGTCATAGTGATTTCAGTAATTAAAACAGTTTTTCAAAAAGTGGTTTATTTAAGTGCTTTCGTGGTTCACCTCAAGTTTACTGTGCGTGTTAATCTCTTTCGCTAACCTTCTTTGGAAGCTACCAGAGTCTCACCGCAAAGTGATAAGAAAACTAGAGACTGTCAACAAGAAATTGGTCAATGCAGAAGCTGCTGCATATTTTAATAACATATGCTTAAGGGAAGACCTGCTGTCATCATACACAAATATATATATATATATATATTCAGAAACCTTGAAAAACTAGTGAAGAAAATGACATCAGCGAAATACGGTCAGCTGTTCAACGAAATATGCTTAAAAGAAGGACTGCTTCCAAATTTTACAAACATATATATATATATATATAAGAAATGTAAAAACTTAAAATAACCTGTGATACTTAGAAAGAAACGTAACAATTAGGACTCAATTTTCAATATTTCGACCATTTTTTTGGTCGTCCTCAGAGGAAATGAATTTACGGGGGAACCACAGTCATCTAATATTGTATTAACCACATTAGTTGATTAATATAATTAGTAGTCAACGATATTAGTTGACTGTCGTCCCTGCGTTTATTCACTTTTTTTACTGAAGTTATTTACCACTATAATGGTTGCAATATTGAAAAGTGAATCCTAATTGTTACGTTTCTTTATATATGTGTCACAGTTTATTTTAAGTTGTAATCAGTCTTTCTTGTTTGCATTTCCTTTAACATTTATATATATTGTTAAATAACCCCATATACTCGTATTTGACTTGTATCTGCTTTTTGCATATTTCTCTAATTTTTGGATGACTTTTCTTATCTCTTTGTTAAAACTGTATTAATTATCACCTGTATTAATAGTGAACATGTTTGGAATGTATTACATTCATCTACTTGCCTTAAATGTAATGTATTTCTCTTCCGGACAGTAATGGGTATATATATGAATTGCGAGTTTATATAGACAAGGTGGAGTTGTAGTTAAGGGTTGAGTCAGTCATCGCCTTGTATCAGGGAGCATTTCAGGGGATTAAGGTAGGGTGGTTGAACTCTCCTTCTCCCTGGTTTATCCAGGTCAATCTGCTAGGAAACAATTTTGCGGTCTGTTTGAAAAGAAATGATTAAAAAAAATGATATAAGCCCATCTGGGGCATTACGGATAATTTATATCTAATGTTATATATTTATATATGCATACACAAGTTCAAAATGAAAGAAAAAAACACAAAGAGTAAAGAAACACACTTACAAACTCAAATTTTTGAGCAATCCGTTTTCAGGAGAAAAGAGAAAGTGAAACCAATGTTCTCGATTTGTGAAACTTAATGAACTCGTATTGTGTTCAGTTTGGATCGTCTTTTCGATTTCTAAGAAATAAAAATTTATAAATAAAAAACCAATATAACATAAAGTATCGAATGCTTTTGTAGTATAATTTAAAATTTATATGCTAACCAAGAGATATATAAACACTTCAATATTTAATGATGACACAGTAATAAAAAACTAGAAACATATTAGGTTAGTTAGAAACATGAACATCCTGATGACATTTCAGATTATCAAGTCAATAACTAGAGGTCCATCTCAAGATTTGTCATAGTCGTCCATCAGAATATACGCACCAATAAGAGATTGATCAACAAGGTGAATAAGTGCGTCTGTAAATCTTGAAAACTGTGATGTAGTAAAACGTAACGTAGCATGCGGAAGGAGAAAAAACTAACAACAGAATATAGAATCTTGGTAACAAAGAATTAACTTAGTAAACATATCTTATTCATTATAAGAAATATATTTTAAATATGGAAAAACTTAAAAATTTTTTATAAATTTTGCAGATTATACATTTGAAATGAACTATAATCAGATTTTTAAAAGAAACATCAAGTTCTGCCAGATATTTGATATCAGGATTGCAGAAAGTAAATAATCAGTTAATAGCAGGATAAATATAATTACTTAGTAGTTGGAATGGATGATTCTTGCTATAAATATATGTCTGTGTGAATATTTATTCCTAGAATATTCATTTTAAATGTCAGCAAATGGAGTAATGCAAACAATTATCTGAACTGCATTAAAAATGAATTATGAGCATTTCAAAGACAAATATGTAAAGGCTTTAACAATCTCAATAAAAATGTGAAATACACAAAGTTACTGATTATTCTGGATTCTGCTGCATACAGTTAAAAAATATTGCACTATTTGTCTTGTTGTTTAAATGACAATTAATACGGACTTTTATGAAACAAAGTTCTTTAAATATATATATCTGTATATTTATTTTTGGAAGATTCTATAAAGTGCAGTTTGTTTCAAGATTCCGGCAGATGGTATATCTCGGAAGATTTTTTTTTTTTTTTTCTAAAAAAAGATTTAGTAATCCAAATAAAAGGGGGGGGGAGGTATTTTGTTTCATAACTCCTAGTTTTACCTAATTTTCCCATTAAGGAATTTAAATGAATCACCCTCTGCTCCGTATGTTAATTCATTCGCGAAATGTTTTTACACTGCGGCCAACAAACTTTAATTCCCAGCACTTTGCTTAATTTCTCTAAACAGCTATCAAAGTTATTTTCCACCTCCTCTCATCAAAATATCATTATCTCTACTTAGACTAAATTAAATTGTTTTATATATTTTTTTTTAAAATATTAGTTTGTGAATATTAACAGAATTTGTTTTCTTTTTGGCGCACCCATGGATAAAATAAAACCGACACACAAACACACACACCTATATACAAAGAAATAATAGATTCAAAGTATATAGACACAGTTAATATTATGATTATAATTAAATATTTTAAAAATATACATTAAATAATGTTAAAATACTGTGAATGATTCAGGATGATATCTCTCTCTCTCTCTCTCTCTCTATATATATATATATATATATATATATACACTTTTTTGATGAAAATACGATCCGAAATGGACAAATACAGTTCAATGTACATAAAGAAACGCAGAGAAATTAAAAACACACACTTACAGTCTCAAATTTTTGGTTGAACCGTCTTCAGGAGAGATAAGATTAATGGTTTATTAATAAACCAGATATTTCACCTTAGATCCGATGCAATCAGCTTTTCATATTTCTGAAGCAACTGTCTAAACAAGAATACCACAATACATATCCATATACATATGAAATGGGAAAACAGGACTAAGATCTTTCAACCGTAACAAGCGGTCTTCGTCAGAGTCAAAAACCCAACTGGTATGCTTGTTTTTTACTCTGACGAAGACCGCTTGTTACGGTTGAAAGATCTTTGTCTTGTTTTCCCATTTCATATTGTGGTTTGGTCATTGATTGTTATTTCACGTGATATGTGAAATCTTTTTATACATACGTATATATATATATACACTTTAACACATAGAAAAGAACACAGAAAGACACTACAGAACTCACTTCGATATTTCGACATCCGTCGTCATCGGGAAGAAGTGCGAAGTACTCGCGTTGAGAAGCAAACTGCTACTGGCCACCAGAGTAACTCGTGGAACCACCGCAATGCTGCTCCCCAGCGGAGGAGAGGAAAAATAGAAATCCCTCCAATATTTATTTAGAAAACAAGATAAAAAATATAAAAAATATATAAAAAAATATATATAAAATACGAAATAATAATAACAAAAAATAAATAATAATAAAATAATAATAATAATAAAATAATAATAATAATAATAATAATAAAATAAAAAATAATTAACGGTACAGGTTGAGACCAGGAGGAGAACGAGCCCCAAGGAGGCATATGAATGCCTCTTCGGAAGCTCTAAGGGTGACATGGGAATATATATATATATATATATATACGATACTGTTTTCTCGCCACAAACAAACACTTTTTCGTTTTCTCGGAGTTTTGTCAGGGTAAATATGTGGAATCACCTTTTTGCCAACGTTTCGTCTTTATTTCAAGATATCTTCAGGGCTATAAACTAACAAAAAACAATAAACAATGGACATTTGTCATTTCTACTTTAAAAACATCATAAACAATGATTTTTTTTTTCAATTTGTTTATGATGTTTTTAATGTAGAAATGACAAATGTCCATTGTTTATTGTTTTTTGTTTGTTTATAGCCCTGAGGATGTCTTGAAATAAAGACGAAACGTTGGCAAAAAGGTGATTCCATATACTCGTATTTACCCTGACCAAACTCCGAGAAAAAGAAAAAGTGTTTGTTATATATATATATATATATATATCAGCTCAAAAACGAAGATAAGCAACACACAGAGAAAGAGACACACTTACAAACTCAAATTTTCGAGTGATCCGTCTTCAAAAGAAAAGAGAATGTGCAACCAAGCACGCCGGAAACACAACGGCAGGAAACCCAGTGAAAATTTGAGTTTGTAAGTGTGTCTCTTTCTCTGTGTGTTGCTTTTCTTCGTTTTTCAGCTGATTGGCGTCCAGTTCAGATGGTTTTGTCGAATTTTGAGTGATATATATATATATATATATATATATATATATATATATATCGAATAAGATTTGCGATACAAAGCGAATAAATAAACAGGAAGTAATCGGGGATTGATATCTAAATTATTGACACTTACTGTATTCAATGTCTCGACTGATTCTTCTTAGTAAAGCAATAAATTTTATTTTAAAAAAGCAACCTAAAAACTTTGGCTTTGTAATCCGCATGTTTATATACTCATATTATTCACAGAACTAAATTGAATTAGACAAAAATTTCAAAGGAGTAGTTAATTAAAATTAAATGTCATAATTAAAAATGCATAACAGCTTATCTATTAGTAGAGGCTTGGTAGGGCTTATTGAAACAATCCACCATGGATTAAGAGGATCGATGGGGCGTTGAGGAGCAAGAAATATTGATAATTACGTGATGGAGGTGGGGATGGTCTCGTGGGATCAGTGAGACAATCCCACGGGAGCCCTACTTGGGTTAGTCTCTGCCAAATACCACCGAATCGTTTCTTCGCTAGCGATAAATAATTCTCTCGCGCCATCCTTCTATTTAGTCAATATAAACTGGATTCTGTTTAAAGAAAGTGAACAGGTTCATTTAACGAGGGACTACTTTGTAAAAGAATTATTCTTTTACACATTTTATTGTATTTTTTTTAATTCACTTTAAGAATGGCTAATAATGACACCGAATTTAATCAATTTGAGGTTTAGTGAAATATTGCTGATATTTTTTACCATGATAATTGTGTGCGTGTGATTATAAAACAGTCATAGATTCTTTCCCAATACTTCAGTTGTTCCAGGCTTTGCTATTTTATATTTAATATTTTCTTAATATGAACTCAACATAATGAAACTGTTTATTTCAATCTGTATTTTTAATAAACATTAAAATTATTGATAACTGATGGTAAAACTGCAGCAAAATGGCACTGTTCCTATGTTAATGTTACGCCACCAGATTAGGATTTTGTGCTCCAGAGGCGAGGGATTTTTGCAGGGCATGCCAGAACGAGCAAGATGAGGAGACAATTCCTCACTTTCTCTGTCAATGCCCTGGTTTGGCTCAAACAAGAAAAGAAGCATTAGGAGAATATTTCTTTGACAATCTTGAGAACTTAGCATCCACTGGTTATGAGGGATCTGTCTAGATTTATTGTTCTCTCGAAATGGTTCGAGTGGAACAGGGAAGGGGGAGAATACCCTCAAATTCTTCTTTGTGGTATCACAAGGGAGCCGGCTTGCGGCCTATGTGTGTTCTCTCTCGGGACGGCCACTGTAACCTAACCTAAGCTAACCTATGTTAATGTTCAGATTAACGTTATGAAACAATGGTGCAAGTATAGAATCAGTGGTAAAGTGAGTATGAAATGACTACTCAAATAACTGGTTTCAGGGAGTGAGTGAATCTAATTGTAATAAGAGTTGTGTGTTTTTCTTAAGCAGTTCATACTTACATGAGTTGCAATACATGCATAGTGTTATATAGTAAACAGTCGATTATAATAAAAATTTGCTGTACAACATAATGGATTACCTGCTTGAAAATTTCATACACTTCTGTATGAAATATATACATTTCATAAGCTGCAGCTTTTGCCATTCCATATTAGACCCTGACATCCAAACAGTATTTGTTAGCTTTATATTATAAATATGGCAAACCTTCATACCTCGTACGATGATGTTGGAGTCGTTGCAGCGCTCCTGGACGTTCTCTATCTTCAATCGCAACTAATGTAAATCATACTAACCTCAGTGGTAATAATAATATGCAAGCATTTTTTAGGTTTTATTAAGTTTTAATACATGCAAAACCGGTTGGACTTCTGCAACAACAATACACTAAGTTATGAATTCGCATAATAACATGATGTTTAATATAATAATAAGTTCATTTCAAAGTCGTTTCAAAGATTTTAAAGCACCTTTAATAATAAAATAGATTTGTCTATTTTTGAAAATGGGAGAACATATAACAATTCTTATATTATTATTATTATTATTACACTACTTGTACTATTTATTATTTATTATTTTATACCATTACAGCTGTTGTTATACTATTTGTTCACATTCATACAAATTTATTACTATATTGTATTTGTCTTCATATAGGTTTCAGACTTAGTCGAAAATAAAAATTAAAGTCAATGTTAATTTATGTTGTACATTCTACTGAATCAGTTATTGTATCCATATAAAATTGGAATCTATAATTGATTTAGAGGATTTTATAGAAATTTTAGTTTCTTCTTTTGGTATTATAAGGCATTATCGATAGGAGAAACGACTTGATTCGTAATCAGCCAACCCAAGAAAAGGTATAAATACGAGTTAGCACAAAAAAAAACTTTTAATTTCCTCTTGATTACGAACTTTTCTGAAAAAAAAAATCCAAAAAACATGCTTTACACTGATTGACTTTAAATGTTCCAATCCATTTCATCTTATCAATATTTAGTAGATTTTGCAGCACCAGATGGTAGTAATGATAAAAATTTCATGTTTAAAGAAAAGGTTTTATTCTTAAGAACTTTTAGATTGTGTATATACAGATATTTGCAAGGTTTTCAGAGCATTGTAGAGCAATATACAAAATACTTTCAGAGTTGGTTACGTTGTTTTCTCTAGCCAATCGTTTCTATTCCATACACGCCTCTTGAAACTGGTTTAATCAACATGACTTCCCTTTATTCCTCTTCCCTACCTCTTTTCTTCTGCTCTCTTCTTTCTAATTTTTGTTATTAATTAATTTATATTGCGTTTAGTTCTGATTAGTTGAAGAGAATCAGAGCATGTAGAAGGTGAATTATGTTTTTATTGATAATCCACTATTCTAAAGAAGTTTATTCACTATGAGCTCCCTTATAGAGTACAACCATTTGATTATAAATGTAAAAAAAAACGAGAACGCATATATACTCATGTTAAATGAACAGAATATTATGAATTGTTATCATTTACTTAATTTTTTTTCAGATATCGTAGTATTAGTTTATATTTACGTAACCTGTACTAACTTAAACTGACGTCAGAGTAATATTTGACTTTATTACCCAATGGTTGAAAATGTAGGTCTAAAGAAACCTAAGCCACTTATCATAGTTCTTACTATCCTTTGCTATATTTATAAATATAGATAAAAGAATCGACCGTGGAATACAAACAAAACTAAAGTCTATCGAGACTCGGTCAGTTCTTCAGGTTCAAATTAAACTCTCATTGCCAACGTCTCGTTTTTTATTTATAATGTTTTTCATAGGCAGAAGTATAAATTTTGAAACAGAAAAACTAAGAATTACATTACAAATTATTTTAAAAGGAAAAATAGTCTGTGGATTTCAACAACAACTATAGTTTGAATGAACACGTTACACTTTTTTATTTTATATTTTTATTGTATGCTTAGTTTTTCTGTTTCAAAATGTATACTTCTGCCTATGAAAATGGTTTTAAATAAAAACCGAAACGTTGGCAATGAGAGTTTAATTTGAACGTGAAGAACTGACCAAGTCCCGATAAACTTTAGTTTTGGTTATATTTATAGTTAATTGTTGTTATAATCGAATTCCTTTTAATTACTGTTACTTCAATATTCTTAATTTTACCATCAGGAGGAGATCTCGTTTTCTTTTTTTCTTAGACTCCTTTCCTTTGGGAATGTGAATGCACCAGCTAAGTTTTTTTAATTCGCTGTATGAGTTATTGGCAGGCATGAGTTTTTATAGTGGTAGGTTATTTACGCATTTGTTATTTTCAAATAATTTATTTAGTTATACGATTCTCCAGATAATTCTGTTATTCATAACTTATTTAATATTTAACATTTTGAAAACTACATGCATATTATTATTACCACTGAGGTTAGTATGATTTATATTATTAATATGGCAAGCCATCATACCTTGTACGATGACGTTGGAGTCGTTTAAGCGCTTTCGGACGTTGTCCATCTTCAATGGCAACTAACTAACTAACTAACCTACAATAGATTAGTTAGTTAAGCGCTCCAACGACTCCAGCATCATCGTACCAGGTATGACGGTTTGCTATATATTAATAATAGAAATTTTGAAAACTGTTTTGTATATTACAGTTTATCGATTTGGGCATGTGAATAGTACTATCAATCTCAACATCTTATGGTATGGATTGTTAAAATTTTTTTTTAAATATTTTTTTTCAGATATTGAAGTATTAATTTAAATTTACGTAATCAGTACAAATTTAAACTGACGTCAGAGTAATATTTGACATTATTGCCCCAATGGTTGAAACGAACGCCTAAAGAAACCTAAAGCCATATAACAGTGTTCTTACTATTTAAGTGATATTCTAAATACAATTGAATAAATTAGACATAAATTTACATGTTTTAGGTATATTTTTATTGAATGCATTGTTAGCATCTTTTAATTGTATATATTATCTGACTGTTTAATATCCATTTCACAGTGACGTTTGAGCATTTTTCTTTTCATTTAATGAATATAATTAGTGCATTGATGTGTGTTTAAAACACACATGACTGTAAAAAAGATTGTAAACTGCTACAAACCACCTTACTCTACAGTGATAGTGAACTAACACCTAGGATGTCAGAGTCAGTCACGTTTAGCATGCAAACTCATTTTAGGTGACATGCATCAACACGGACAAAAAAATTACAGAACTAAATTACTTGTCTCTCAGAAAACACCATAAGATTGATATCAGAACAGTAATGTAGTTATTAAAATAAAAGAAAGAAAACGGCTAACACATAAACTTAGTGAACTTACATGAATGGGATATTAACAAAATGTCACCTCCACAACAAAAAATCCCTTGTTTCAATCACTTACAAATAATTTGATTATTTATAGTTCTTAATCTTTCAAAATGTATATTGTATCTATATTTAAAAAAAACATTTTGTACCTATTGTTTGGATTTCCGTTATAATTCTTTTTCTTATTCCTTAGATGAACGCATATATGTAAAAATAAAAATATACAACTTTTTTGTGTGAAAAAAATATGAATATTGCTAATCATAATAGCAAAGTTCATATTGTTAATATGAATTGATTATTAATTGTTGCATGATTGATAGTTTTTTAGAAAGTCTTGGTGCGTTGAGCAGCGAAAGATCTCATGCACACATCACACACACACACACACACACACACACACAAAAGCGCACCCTTCTTCAGTGCCTTTGTACCTTTCCACCCTATATTATCTGTGGAGGCTGTTTATCATGATTTATTATTCAATCACTCCTGAAAGTTGTTAAATTAATTAGTAAATAATTTTAACAAGATAAATGCGGTGTCAGGTGGTGGTAATTTATGTCGTGCTGAATAGTGAATGCCAATTACGTACTTAATGCTTGTTTTAAACTAGGATCAAGTAAAAGCATTAGACGGACGTCGTCAGACCTGTTAGCAAGAGGGAAAAAAAAACTTTTTCTCGTTCCCTGTGACGACAGAAGGAGGCGGTAACTTTTTTTTTTTTTTTTTTTTTTTATTTCCCGGGCAGAAGTTGTGACGACCTAGTTGGTCTAACTTGTGTTCTACATTGGCCTCCAGCTGATGAATCACTCTGAGCCGAAGGCATTTAAACAAGGGCTATAAATCATGGCTCTTACGGTTTGTAACGATCCAGGGCTGGCTAAATGCAGTCCAGCCTTTCTCATCTAACTCTGTTAGCTCTCTAAATCTTTATAAACCGTCACCGTTGTCCTACCCTGGTCCATATCGGTTATTACCTCTTCCAAACTTGTATTCTCTTCGGCTCCTTGTAGCTATAGAGTGCTGTTACATGAAAACACCCTCCGCAGCGTCTAACTGTATCTTATTCACAAGACAACAGTCCCAAGCATCTCCTCAAGAAACTTAATTGCCAATACCTTATTGATAATACCTTATTAATAATTATAAGGTATTATCTACAAAGTAGTTTCCACTTTAAAACTAAGAAGTATTAAATATAAATCTGATTTAATACATGGTTTATATATATTTACAATCATTGCTTGGCATAAGAGTAGCTTACATCTATGATGTATTCAAAATATAGTAGTAAATTTTTGTGATCTCTTAAATGTGTTTCCATTTCTGTAAATATAATTTTATCAAACGGTCGATATATTATTGAATCTGTTATACAATTGATATATATATATATATATATATATATATATATATATATATATATATAATTAATATATATTTCTTTATTGTGGTGTTTAATTCATATATTATATCAAGAGTTATTATTGATTATTATTTATATAAATATATATATATATCACTCAAAATTTGAAAAAAACGATCCAAATTGGACGCAAATCAGCTCAAAAACGAAGAAAAGCAACACACAGAGAAAGAGACACACTTACAAACTCAAATTTTCGGATGATCCGTTATGGGTTTCCTGCCGTTGTGTTTCCGGCGTGCTTAGTCGCCCTTTCTATTTTCTCCTGAAGATGGATCATCCGAAAATTTCAGTTTGTAAGTGTGTCTCTTTCTCTGTGTGTTGCTTTTCTAAGTATTACGTTAAGCTAAGTATTATGTTACACAAATTTTTTTTGCAATTAACCAATAAAGTACTAAGATGCCATGACAAAAAACTTATTTCCATGTTGTAGTATAATTTAAATTAAGTTGTAATGAAGCTTTGAAATATTACTTAATTTATTTAGTGGGGAAAAAAGTATTTTTAATTTAAGAAAAATTTTGGGAGGAAAATATATTAAGTCTTCACCACTAGAAATCTATTTTACTAAGCGCTTCGAACACTTAGAGTCCCCCGTCAGGCACATATCCAATATAAAGAACAAAATGTATAAAAAATGTTTGAAGCTGTATAAAGGAACCAGAATTTTACATAAAATAAAACAAAAGGAGTTACATACCAGCGTAAAATAAATACGGGAGCAAAATAAATTCCTTGTGGTGAAGATGTTATATCTTTTCTCATTATCATGAATAAATAACACACAATAACAGCTTGCATAGTTGTTGAGTAAAAAAAAAAATATGTTTGAGATTTGGAAAATGTAATATATTTCAATATGAGTGTTTATTTTATAAGTGGTTGATTGTACCAAATGTCTGTCAGGGACATTCTCCTCTCATTCGGTTAAATTACCAAAAGACATACCAATGAATTTCGTTCCTGCTTTCATTTGCATTGTTTTAAAGAGTAATTTAGCTTCTCATGGCAGTAAAAATATGCAATAACAAACGTCATGAGAGTCTCGATTAAAAATCAAGCCATTCGTGGTGAGCAAGAGAGGTTTGGCCGGGGGGTGGGAATTGATGGTTTAAATATTCAACAGTTCGGAAAAAGGGGTATTAGGAGGAGGCTGGATGGGTGGGGAGTACATCCCTGAGGGCCAACCTGTGCCCTTTATATCGGCTCTTCTTTAATAAACTTATTTGAGGGCCAAGTTATTCAAGGCAGCGTGCTATTAGTTAAGTAGCAGGAAACTTTGAAAAAGGCTCCTTAATATTCCGGCAGAGACTCTTAGTTTTTCAAGAAATAAGTCGACTTGCGTCTTGCCGCTCTGATTAATGCATCTGCCACCCTCCTCGTAAACTCCCTTCCTTATATATTCATAGACTCGTTCTTATTTTCCTACATCGTATTTAAAAACCCACAGGAGTTACCCCCCCCCAGACAAGCAGTTCAATCTTGTCACCTGTAATGAGTTTGAAAATAGTCACTTCCCCTAACAAACACCACAAAGCATCTCAAAAGTAATTTTCAATTGGAACTTTTTATTACTTTCCAGCATTAATATTTGTCTTATATGTGTAACATAAGCTCAGAGATGAAAAAATACCTTTTAAAAATCAAAGTTCTTACCTTTGGTGCTTGTAAGCTACATGAAAGTTATCCTACATGAACAACTTATACATTATAATTCAACATGTATAGATTCTTGAAATAAAATATTTGTTTGTACGTAAAAAAAATAATTTTAAAGATAACAAATTCAAAAGAAAAAATATTTTACGAACAACCAAAGAATTATCCTTATTAATATATATTACAAAGTTTATTGAAAGAAATATTTGATTGCATATGCAGGATGTAATCAATTCTGACAGAAATACATAGATCAGTGGTTCCAAACGTGACCACATGGACCTCTAGGGTCCATAGAGGATTACTGGGGTTCTATGAGAAAAACTAGTATTTTAAAGTCAATGTCAAGTTTATATATGTATTATCTCGGTAACATAGCTAATAATGTATCATAGCATGGCAAGCTGGTTGTTAGAATATTCAAACATTATAGAACATTATACTCAATATTACAGTAAGTTTGTTAAAATGTTTCAGTGTTTTAAAATGTTCTATCATTTTTTTTCTTATATTCAAAACTGATTCTTTTACAAATATTTCAGCATACTTTATAAAATTTTAAAATAAAATAAAAGAATATTTTGTTATTGTTTCCAAAAAAAAAATTTTATTTTTCAAATTTTACAATTTTTATTTTACAACATCGTTGTAAATGTAATGAAACCATTTCATTGTTGCACTTTTTACTTACTTAAAAATAAATATTTGTTTAAAAATTTACACTCTCATTATTATGTTTTTATATAAAAGTATAAAAAGTGTCTGTTTGGTGAATTGGGTGGGGGGGGGTAAGGGTCCACAGATGGTAATATTGTCTGTAGCTTAGAGGTCAGGCTGGCTCAGTGGTTACGTGCTCGCCTCTGAACTGATAGGACCGGGGTTCAATCCCCACCTGGCCCTCGATTTATTCAAGCGGGAGGTGAATAAATCTGAGCACTTCGTCCCTCGGAGAAAAACGTTGAACTGTCGGTCCCGAGCCTGTACGATGTCAGGTACTCGTTAAAGATCCCTACTCTATATACACTTGAGTTAGGAAAAATTTAGGACTCCCACTGTAGAATCAAATATTCATTGTGTGACATCACAAAGGGCCAATGCTCGGCCTACGTGTGTTCCTTTGTTGGACTGCCACTGCAAGCTAACCTAACCTAATATTGTCTTCAGAGGGTCCACAGATGGTAATGTAGCTTTCAGGAGGTCTACAAGCAAAGCTTGAAAAAGCCCTGACGAAAATTTAGAGTATTTTCCTTAATGTTTCTTAGCTAATAATTTTACTTTAATAAATAAAATGTATACTTTTCTAACAATGAGAATATATTGCTGTCAAGGTATGAAAGCAAGTAGAATAAAGTAGACGGTGGTGGAATAACTGTTTCAAGCCCTAGAAGTATAAATGAGAAAAGTTAAATCAGCAAATCATGGAGGGGTTCAAGAGTGGGAGGGGCTGACGAAATTACAATGGTTTGACGTAATGCAGCGAGTGGGCTTCGTTATGATGCAAATATCATTTCAATCAAAACTAATCAAGTGTGAACATCAAGTTGTTTTCCCTCTACCAAACGGTTCATCACCAACCAACGCAATTTATAATAGTTATTGAATCACATAGCATTAGAGTTTAATAAAATGGAAAAGTTATAAATATTTCATCTCATAAAGGAATAATTATAAATAAATGGATGAAAACAGAAGAAACTTAAATGAAATACCTATGTGAAGAAGTATAGTGTATTTTAAACAAGAAAATGTTTTTCCTGTAATTTTTCAGTATGATTTAGTATGACTTAACCAGAAGCTCAGTGGTTAACCTACTCGCCTCTGGGCTGGTAGTCAGGTGTTCGATCCCCACCTGGCCCTCGATTTATTCACACGGGAAGTGAATAAATCTGAGTACGTCGTCCATCGCAGAGGACGTTAAGTCGTCGTACCCGAGCTTGTACGATGTCAGGTACTAGTTAAAGATCCCTGCTGGAAATGCATTTAATTAAGGCAAAATTTAGCACTCCTAATATAGAATCTGTTGAATCACTGGTCAAACAAAAAGCCGGCAAATAGCTGATGTTATCACCTGCTAGAGGATTGGTTTAAGCAATAACAAAAAAAAAACAGAAGCAAAACCTATATATTAATATAAATTATGCTTCAAACAATCAGAATCTGATACAAAATAGATAGCATTACATGAGTAAAGATATACAAATAAGACACATCGAAAATAGTCCAAATTATTAGTTTCAATCGTAATCAGAAGAAGAAATATTCAGACAAAAACCACACCAATGCAGACAGTTGGAAACTCAACTACTAGTTTTCAAAAATTCTCATACAAAGGTTGAAATTCATTTTTTTTTTGCATTTTTACTACTATTGAACTAAATTGTCACCGCTAATTTTATTTTAAAAACTGCTAATAAAAATAATAATTTCGTTTTTTTTTTCTGTGAAGTCAATGTATTGAAATCAAGTCAGTTTTTCGAAATCATAAAAAAAGATTAAAATCTTTCAACTGTAACAAGTTAACCATAACCCTAATAGCTTGTTACAGTTAAAAGATCTTACACTATTTTCTAATTTCGTGCTATAGTTTGGATGTTCATTTTCATTTTACGTATTTCATTGTGAAATCTTGTTTATATACAAAAATTGTGAAGAAACAACAATAAAAGATACTTTAATATTTTGGAAACATCGTCCTCAGAGGAAGATTTTGCTGTGCTAGCCTGGTAAACAGCAACTCTATAAAACTTGACATAATGATGATCGGGGAATTGAATAGAATACATATTTATATATTATTATTTATTTGTATATATATTAATTTCAATATATTGTCAGAACCACTAGTTTATTTTTACATAAATTGTTTTCCTATGAAGTGTAAAATAAAACATAAGAAAGTATATATGAATCAATAATGCATCTGAATGGCCGTGTAACCTTTTGTTAACCTGTCTGTCGTGTCCGTGTCGTGTTTTTTATTGCAATGTGCTTTTAGGTATTTAAATTAATTTTGTTACATGTAGCCATAATTGTTTCTTTTTTTTTTTTTGCTGAAAATGGTGAATCTAACACCGAAACATGTTCAATAAGAATTCAAAGAAATATGGTGATTTACATAGTTTGAATCAATAATTATACAGATATCAAAAAAATTGAATTAACCGACTATAGAATATAGCTTACTTTCACTGAAAAGTGAGAGAACGTAAATAAATATGAATTATGAAATTTCAAAACAACAATCAAAAAAACGTTTAAAGTTTTTCTTAAAATAAATCTTTTTTTGGTATTTGCATAATTGACGATCGTCATATGATATTGTTTTGTGTTCTAGTTTTACTAATGGAAATATATCAAATGTTCAGATAAATATTTTTTTTATATATATTGTAAAACATATACAATATTCATGGATTTCGTGTTGATATAAGAGATTTTTTTTTTCTAAAAACATGCAGTAGCTATGCAAAAATTAAAATGTTTGATTTGTTTCAACTAAAAATTTACTTTTTTTTTTAGCTTTTTTTTTTGATATAGCATGTAACAATGTGTCACATGTGTAAAGCAGAAAGGAGTAAAGGAGCTAGTCCAGTTGATAGCGTTCGTTAAGGATATGATTAAAGTTAATAGGGCGTTGGTCTCTGAGGGATTGAATTATGAAATAAATAATTAATGAGACGCAGAGGGATATCGGAGATAAAGTCGGCAGCCGAGGCAGTGACTTGATTTCGCAGACCCTCCATTTGTCATTTTTTGACGATTTTTCTTTGTCGCCGTCCCCTGGCTGGGCTTGATTTACATCCTGCACACTTTTCTATACTAGGCTCGGCCGGCGGGATTTGTGCCCCTCATTTCAAAGGAAATAAGACAGTCAAAGAAACCTCCCTTTTCCACCCCCCCCCCCCCCCATCCCTCCTACCCTTGCCCCACCAGACATGAAACCTTTTTTACCCCCAACACCACTCAACAACCCCTCTCCCCTTATTTCCTTTCTCCAGATGAAAAATCCTACGTAACTAACTGTCAGACAAGTTCTTTATTTGCCCCCCCCCCGCACCCCACCCCAACCCACCCTCGAGAACATCTCTCTCATCAAGCCCTTGCGTTCTCTCTAATAAAGCCGCAGTCATCTCGACATTTCATCTTTATCTCCAACTGCTTTAGTCTTCTTCCAAATCGTTACTTCAAACTTGCCTTTTTCTCCGCAATGCTCGTTTGCCTTGAGAACAATTATATGAAACTTTTCATTTAAATAAAAAGAAAACAACATATTGTTTAAAACTTGAATATTAATATAAAATATTATTTTTAGAAAGCCACTACATATAAATATAGGATCAAATAAAACAATATATAAAGTAAAATCTATATAAAATGAAACGCCATACAAACTAATACCGTTATTTCAATGAACATAATTAAACCAAAAACAATATATATTTATTTATAATTGGCAAATATATATATATATATATATATGCAGATGAATCACAATAAACACGTGATACAATCAATGAAAACAAACAAAAGGAAAGAAAAGGTAAGAACTCAGTTCTTACCTTGTTTGCTCTCTGATGACATAAATTGAAAGGCCTCAGAGCATTTTTTCTATCTGTTTTCTTTTTTTTCCTTGTGGTTTGTTTTCATATATATATATAATATATATATATATATATATATATATACTTTTTCGTTTAAAATAGGATCCGAAACAGACAAATATAGTTCAATGTACAAAGAAAAGTATACAGAAATTCAAAGTACACACTTACAGTTGCTATTTTTCGGATTAAAGCGTCTTCAGGGTCTCCAACCATCTCTGAAGCAGTGCACTTGGTTTCCCTCCCTTATGTCTCCTGAAGACGGTTTAAACCGACAATTAGAGACTGTGAGTGTATGTCTTTCATTTACCTATGTTTATTTTTTTAGATTAAACTATATATATATATATATATATATATATATATATATATATATATATATAAGGTTTCACATAAAGATGTGAAATAACAATCAATGATCAAACCACAATAAGAAATGGGAAAACAAGAATAAGATCTTTCAACCGTAACAAGCAGTCTTTGTCAGAGTCAATAACCCAACTTTGTTGATCAGTTGGGTTTTTGACTCTGACGAAGACCGCTTGTTACGGTTGAAAGATCTTAGTCTTGTTTTCCCATTTCTTAATGTGGTTTGATAATTGATATATATATATTATCAACAGGAAAACTATCCGAAAGTACAACAAACATTTTACATTAAACCATAGACGCATGGTAGAGATACCAGCACACTTATTCTGTAACATTTGGTTGAACCGTCCAAAATATGAGGAAAGTGGAGATTGGGGTACCTAGCTAATATTCCAGTATTTTCTTTAGTTTTAGTTATTTGTATCTTAATATTCTTCTTTTTTTATTATTTTTTAAATTTGTATTATTTATATTCCTCTTTTTCTACAGCTTCACTTATTATTTCTCAGCTCTTCACTTATCCGTAATTAATTTTTCCTTACTTGACTTGAACGTGGAACGCGTGTGACAACAATGTTGGTCTCCAACCGTCGCTTCGCAAGTGCACTTGGTACCTCTATCTCTACTATTCTGTTGACGATTCAACCGTCAATATGTCAGAATAAAAAAATATTCATAGTCGAAATGACTGATTTAGTTGTAATAGTATTGCTAATTGTAAAACAGTCATGTTGTAGCCCTGAAGATGACATAAATATATGTCTAAACGTCGGCAAAGGACTAGTTTAAAATCATTAGACCTCAACCCTCAAAAAAATTACATCATATAAATATTGGGTCAAGAAAGCAAATCATGATATATGTATATATATAGCACACATTTTGTTAATGTGTGATTCATTTAACAGTCTGTAAACTATTTTGCTTCTTTAGATTTTGTATTATTTCATTTCCTCCAGATGACGTGTTACCTGCAATAAGTTAACATAACCAAAGTTATTGATCTTTTAGTATATTTATCACATTTCTGCAATTCTGATTTAAACTTGTAGTTACATTTAGGTAATAGATATATAAATATTATTTACTTATTCATTATATATAATAGTTTAGTTATTTCTGCTTATAATTACTTCATATACCGTATATTTTATTATTTTTTTCGTTCAAAATTCTCTTTTCTATTATTTTGTCCCCTGCTTTCGATTGTCATTTCGTTAGATTAGGATTAGTCTAATACCTAATTAGTCTAATATTTCTAGTGTCGTATATAATTTTCAGTAGTCATAACTCGCATTTATTTAATGTTCCCTCCTATTATTATTTCTATTATTATTGTTATTTTTCATTATTAACTATTTATATTGTTCGTTATTCTCTAAAATGGGTTCTCCTTTTCTTCCCCTATTTATCATGCCCTTCAGTTTTCTATAACTACTTCCCATTGACTCAGCACAAAACTGTCTTCACTGTTCTTTTCAATTCGCTGCTTGTCTATTATCCTTGGTTTTCCACATTTTTTTCTCTTCTGACGATGTTTTCATTAAATATTACTGATTATAAGTGTGAATCTTTCATTTGATTATTCCTCAAGAGTACTTCTAAAGTTATATAACGTTTGCAATTCGCCCCAAACTTTGAGTTAATTAATTTTTTAAAATAAATATAAAACTGGGCAATAACAAGACAAATGATTGTTATGGATAATTTGAAAAGTTATTCATCCGTTGAGAACTTTCTGCTATTGATGAAAATCTATTCCGACTTAACCTCGCTGGTAATGATTGCTTTGTCCTGTCAGGCCTTGTTTGCAGTTTAAACTGGGACCATTTTCTTGGAATTAAAATTAACTTTTTACTGCAATTAGTGATATTAGGTGACTATTGGAATTAATCATGGGTATTAAACATAAACGTTGATATATTTTATTTTAATATGAGAATTTGTTTCTTTCCCTTTTGGTTTGTATGTGAAAACTCTGTAATATATATATATATATATATATATATCAGGGCTAAAATTAGAGTAAGAACTATAATACATTCACCAAAACAATCTGCGACCTACATAGAGAACTAAATTATTGAGAACAACACATACATACACAAGGTTATTTGGCAATCAGAGTTCTTAAGTACACATCTCGTATTTCAAAATATCAAACAAAAGGAAATTAGTTTTATGTTGGAAAGTTTGCTAATGGTTATTTATGTTATATGAGTAACATATATGTTATTATGAGTAATTTTAGGGTAAAAAGTTAATGAAATGGTCTCCACATATAAAAATTAATGGTATAAACAACACGTAGTGTTCTTCCTCAGGCATTAACTAAGGGTGTGTGTTGGTAGTTAATGCCTGAGGAAGAACACTACGTGTTCGAAAAGCGTTGTATATACCATTAAATTTGTATATGTGGAGACCATTTCATTAACTATTTACCCTACAATGAGTAAATACCAAATAATAAGTTTTTGCACTGTGTTAGTATTATGAGTAATATATATATTATATATATATATTATGTTACAAATACATGAAAACTTTGGTCTAGGAAGGAGTTTATTTCCTTTTATATGACCTAGCCCTCAAAAACAAAACCTACCACATACAATAGAATAGAAGAGGTCAAGAACATTTTTTTGAGAATATATATATATATATAAAGATTTCACATAAACACGTGAAATAACAGTCAATGATCAAACCACAATAAGAAAATGGGAAAACAAGACTTATTATGGCTTGATCATTTATATATATATATAAAAAGATTTCACAAAAACACGTGAAACAACAATCAATGATCAAACCACAAAAAGAAATGGGAAAACAAGACTAAGATCTTTCAACCGTAACAAGCGGTCTTCGTCAGAGTCAAAAACCCAACTGGACCAGTTGGGTTTTTGACTCTGACGAAGACCGCTTGTTACGGTTGAAAGATCTTAGTCTTGTTTTCCCATTTCTTATTGTGGTTTGATCATTGATATATATATATATATATATATAACTTTAAATTACACAAAGCACGACACAGAAAAGAGACTAAAAAGAACACTTACAGAATTCAATATTTCATACTGTTGTTCGTCATCAGGAGAGTAGACTAGAAGAGAGGACGAAGTGAAAGAGATCTCCCCACGTCGAAGAACGGAGCGCGAACTATATATATATATCAGTTGGGTTTTTAACTCTGACGAAGACCGCTTGTTACGGTTGAAAGATCTTAGTCTTGTTTTCCCACTCTTATTGTGGTTTGATCATTGATTGTTATTTCACGTGTTTATGTGAAATCTTTTTAAATATATATATATTACTAGAGATTGATTTGACAAGAGATTGGTTTTTCATTCTGATTATAGAGAGTTTGCAGCCTAAATATTGAATATCGCCAGAATATTTCTATTGTAGATAGTATTATTTCGTTGCTAGTAGACCAAATTTAACACGACTGTATCATGAAAAGGGAATTCCCTCCAGTGGAACAGAACTGTGGCAGGAAAAACGGGTTCCACCATAAAGGTCCATTTTCAATTTATTCCGACTGGCGGGGTGTAAATCGATCCGGTCACGACTCGTCTCCACAAACCAAAGATATTTATCCCTATTCCTGCTCAGAACTCACCTGACCCTTCATAACAATGCAAAAATACTTTTAACTTTCCTCACTCTTCAACCATTTCTTTTTTTGTTTGTCCTCAACAATTTTCTCTTAGCATGAAATCTTCAAACATAATTACAAAAAAAAAATCCTCCAGAAAAAAGATTTATAATAATGAATAATTTACATATTTTGAAATTGAATAGTCGTGTTATTTTCAAACTAAATTAGTAGCTGAAACTAATTATTTTATAACTGTCACTATCAGTTCAAAATTAATTTAAATTGATCTAAAGTTTAATTAAAACTTCCAGGAATGATTAGCATATGATAAATATTTTAATCACTTCTTTTTAAGATAATAGAATGATTAAGATACTTTGGTTAATTATTCTTTTGAATAATGAATTATATTTGTTCCTCTATACCACCGACCAGTAATTTCTGCCTGAAAAACCCTATGATATAATCTACAGCTGACTGAAATTTATTCTCTCATTATTTTAGTTTTTTTAAATATTTTTTCATTTCCCTTAAAGGAATGATTACTACTACTTATCTCTTATTTCAACATTGATAGTCATTTGAGTTGAGTTTGAGTTTGAGCTAGGAGTCAAACGAAATTGACCTAATCACTATATTCTTGTTCCTTATTTTGCAAGTATATAATTATGACCTTTAATATTTAGATATCCGTGGATGACCACTATATGACGACCGTAGCTTTGTATCTTTTGAGTGCTTGACATAAACAAGGATGAAACCAGTTCATTTAATTCCACTATATGGCAAAGCTTGACTTC
The DNA here is from genome assembly GCA_026182355.1 of Hermatobates lingyangjiaoensis. Lineage (NCBI taxonomy): Eukaryota > Metazoa > Arthropoda > Insecta > Hemiptera > Hermatobatidae > Hermatobates > Hermatobates lingyangjiaoensis. The sequence continues at coordinate 205,191 of JAPFBL010000371.1, forward strand.
AGTTAAAATTAAACGATTTGATCATTATAAATTATAAGCTTAAATATATCCATAAATTATTTTGTTTTCATTTTGGATCATATAATATAATTCAAACACAAAACTGAAACAAACAGATGATACAAACGCCTTATAAGGATCTTAGACAGAAAATTAAAACTCACATTAACAAACAGACACCACATATACAACACAATCTTGATGCCTTCTTAGGCATATTCTATAGAACTTTCAAACCTTCTATATTCGTCCTATACAAGCCATTCAATCAAAAATACTTAGAAAGCTCTCACATCTCCCATTTTAAGTTCCACACATAATAATTCATCCTGATTTTAATGACTCCTTGGTTCGCAACTATACAAATGACTGCATACAAACTCTCACAGTAAATAACTCTCAACTATCTTAACCCACTAACTTAAAATCTTTCCTTACTAGTAATCCCCATAAACTTACAAACATGGCTAAAACTACAATAGCCCACGTGACCTTCTGTTGTCGTAATGATTAAATATAGTTACGGAGTGCCAACAATGGGTGTCCATCCGATTTCGCTACATAATCAAACAGATAAAGGACAAACTCTGAAAAAAATTACTTCTAAATACACGAAAATATAGTCGAAGTAACCAAAATAACAAAAAAAAAAAAATAAATTTTAAACAAAATATTTTATCAGAATAGTCAATGGTGGACTTGGTTGTAATACGCACTATTTTTAGTTAAAAAAATTACGTTTTTGCCATGGAATCCTATGAAAACTTTAGTATGCAATGAACATTGACATTTTCTAACAATTAATATAGATAATTATATTAATTAGAAATAATATTAAAGAAGAGTAAAATTTAAAACCTATCATTTCTTTAAAGATCTATTCTTCATAGTACATATGTATATATACGTCATCCTGACGTAAGACTGTCAGGAGACTGGAACAGCTTAGTTTAAAAGTCCCGAAGCTGCGGTACATTTCAACAAAGTATGCCTCCAAGAAGATTTGCTGCCAACATATATATATATACAATTAAAAGAAACGGTGGTCCAGCGGACTTTTTTTAAAATAAAATAAATTCAAAACGAAGGAAACACACAGAAAGACACAGACATAACTCACATCGATATTTCGACCATCGTCGTCATCAGGAGGTGTGAAGAGCGAAGAGCGAAGAGTCCCGCAGGAAGACAGGGCGGTACTGATATATATATTATATATATATATATATATATATATATATAAACAATAATAAATTCTCGACCGTGTGACAAATATATAATTAAAAAAGATAAATCGGGATGCGGCCAGTTTCTTCCACTTTCAATCAAACTATCATTGCCTCCAATGCGATGAGAGACTGCATCCCAATTTAGCTTTTTTAGTTATATATGTCTATATAGATATAACAAATTGTGAGCTAAACAATTATAATGGTAATTTTGCATGAAATTCTCAGTTTTATTGTATTTAGGCTATATATTTACTCTATATTCAGTGCATTGAACAATTGATGGTTTATATGGGGCACACTTCTCAGTAAGATGATCTATGTGTTGTTGCCTATTTGGTGTGATGTGTACGATTGATTTTTAAATGTTGGATACTATTCTCAGTTCAAGTTTCAATGAAAGTGTTTAAAATTGAATGTTTGAAACGAATGTCAACGATGTCACCTCTAGAGGAACAAGTATCTTTAAAAAGGTGTCATTTGACAGCTAGAGAGAGAGAGAAATATGGTGTCATTATTCTTGAGAAGGTTGGCACGTTTTCTTACTAGAACTAGCTGCGTCATGGATGTTATCTAATGGGGATTAGAGCAGGACACCTGACACAGATGAATGGTATCTTTTATGGCATATCAGTTCCCAAGGCTCCAGAGAAATGTTTATTTATGATCTCAAGTCTATTTGGCTGTAACGTTCTAAGCAACAAGTTTTTGATAAAATGCTTTAGCAACACATTCATTGGACCAATGACTCCATACACTCCTTCAGTGCTGCTCCAGATGGTGTCCTTTTATTAAACTCACATCTGTGTAAATTTAATTTATAATATTTCTTCATATTTTATAAACATTTCATATTTATCAAAGCAGAAATTACAATTATGGCACTGATGTTTATGACATATATGTATAGACAAAAAAATAAAACGCAGTTTAAAAAAAATTAATATCTCACGAACTCCTGTCTTACTTATTTAATCATCATAAACAATAAATTTGGAACTTCCTCTTTGGGAGTAAAAAAAAGGCCTGAAATTCCATTGATAATTTTCTGTCAGTTCATCAAAATAACAACGAAACTCATAAAAAAAATGGTATTATATTAATTTTTAAACATATTATAATCTAATAGGGTCTCAGACGTTACTCTGATATCTCTGAGCTTAAGGATTAAATATAGGTAATTTATAAAAATTATAGAATATAAACAGGAAAGTTTTAATATGATAAGTACCTAAATTGTTTACACTAAGTGAGCAAAAGGAATATTATTCTGTTTACCAGCTGCAGTGAGTCGTTTATTCTATGCACAAATCCCCTTTTTTAATTATTTTGACAATTCTCTTATTAAAGCAGTGGTATCTCTGATGATGTTTCTCAATACAGAGTATCTGAGCTACGAGTAAATATCAAGTGAGAATTCCTTGAATAAAACCATCTTCTAATAACTGCCTTTATACATACTAATAGATTGAAGGGTATATAGTTGTTTATATGAAGCTCTATGGATTAATTTACGCATCTATAATTGTTTTAAAATACTAATGATTTATTCATATGCTGAGTGAAATTAAGTTCAAATGAATGAGACATTATTAGAGCATAAAGTGTTCAAAAATTAATTTAAAACGTGATCAATATTTTCAAGTTGATTAATGCAAATTTCTTCCCAAAATTTCAGAATTTTTTTTTTTTCAAATTACGATTCTGCCATTTTTTTTGACAGTTTATATAAAATCTTTCATTTAATAACTTCCAATGATTTATAACCCTGTAATAAAGTTCTAATATAAATTAAAAAAAAAACAATTTTTATTTTGTTTTCAAAATACAAAAAATATTATAATTAAGATATTTTGTTCTTTGATGTTTGACTGATGAAGACCGCTTTTTTTGATTGAAATAACTTTGTCACGTTTCTAATTTCTTACTTTGGTTTAGAGGGTGATAATTATCTATAATACTTGTCAATCCCTTTAGGTAAATGAAGTTGATTGTAAACAAAATAGTTCTATAACATTTTAAGATTTAAACGATGGAGAGGTTAAGAATTAGGGGTTATAGGCTAAAGTCTGTACCGTAAACAGCCATAATCGTTAACATGTTCATAGTACTGGTGACTTGGATGCAACTTATGTATTTGATTTTGATTGAAAGTTAGTTGGATAAAATTTACATCGTTTCGGTATATACATTCAGAGGTATATAAAACAAAAATATGACATAGATGACGAAATAGAACGGTATATACTGAAAATCTGGTATCTTCAAAATTGGTATAGTAAGAACTTGATGGATGACAATGCACTCTTTGAAATTTTAGAAATATTGAAAAAATGTCGCAAAAACAATGTGAAAAGTTGAACTAGTGGGTTCTATTCTTTGTTCATGAGTACCAATGTTTTTGAGTAATCTATTACAACATATGCCTGTTACGCAGAAGATGCGTAGTTGTATATTTAATAATAAAGATGTTAAAAAAAAATTATACTATTCGTGAAAATGTAAACAATAAGAGAAATTTCTAAACAGTGAATTAAACTGAATAATAAACCCAAACAAGTAGAGAATATTTCGTTCAATTGACTCTTCTCCTAAATTACGTCCCCCTCCCTCCTCCCAGGTTGAAGTAGTTGAAGCACATTCAGACTCCTACGCTGATAATTTGTAGCCAAACAAGCTACCAAGAGGGCGCTAGATAATTAGCACAGATAATAGCCATCTTTGAGGGCACAACTAGTTTACGTCTTGGAAATTGATTCCAAAGCAATGTAATTACCAAACCTGTATCATTTTCCAGTGCACGTTTGTCTAAGTTTCTCTGTGGTGTGCTTATCGTTTTGCCTGACTGCCTAAATGACTTGCATTAAATCAATAAAGATAACTGCTAATAATCACTGTAAAAAAAGATAGGAATGAAAAAAATTCTATAGAACTCTATGATGTATATGCTGCATTGAAGCTAACTGCAGTGTTATCAATCCTATCTCCTGACTGAAAGATTTGATGATCCTAAAACGAATTTCCTCCCAGTAGGGGAAATTAAAATAGGAATTTAACAAGTGATATAGAAGTGCGTAAATATATTTAGATGTTATATATATATATATATATATAATTAAAGTTGGCAGCAGATTCTGCGTTGACCAATTTCTTACTGATATTCTCTAGTTTCCTAACTAGTTTTCGGTAACTCTCGGGTATTTTCCAAAGGAGTTGTGGTAACGACATGAAAGGAAAGAAGTTGAACACTAAACAAGTGTTTAGTGTTCCTTTCATGTCGTTTCTTTCCTTTCATGTCGTTACCACAACTCCTTTGAAAAATACCCGAGAGTTACCGAAAACTAGTTAGGAAACTACAGAACATCAGTAAGAAATTGGTCAACGCAGAAGCTGCTGCCAACTTTAATTATACCTGTTTAAGAGAAGACCTACTGCCTTCATACACCAAAATATATATATATATATATATATATATATATATATTCTCGTCTTTATTTGTGTTTTCTCTTTCCTGTGTGAACTATATATATATATATATATATATACACACAACTAAAAAATGATTGATCGGGATGCGGTCAGTTTCTTCCACTTTCAATTCAAACTCCCATTGCCGACGTTTCGATTTTATTTAAAATCTTTTTCCAAAGGCCTACAAACAGAGGAAAACAAGAATTTTAATACGTACATTTTTTTTAAAACACAAATAAAAGAAGTACACTATGAAAAATTAAATACAATCTTGACTATTAGGATAACTGATGTTCTCTAGTTTTCCTCTGTTTGTAGGCCTTTGGGTTATCCTAATACTCAAGATTTTATTTAATTTTTCATAGTGTACTTCTTTTATTTGTGTTTTAAAAAAATGTACGTATTAAAATTCTTGTTTTCCTCTGTTTGTAGGCCTTTGGAAAAAGATTTTAAATAAAATCGAAACGTCGGCAATGAGAGTTTGAATTGAAAGTGGAAGAAACTGACCGCATCCCGATCAATCATTTTTTAGTTGTATATCTGTCACACGGTCGAGAATTTATTAGTGTTATATATATATATATATATATCAATTAGAAAACTATTCCACAAACTAAATGAACTAGATTCATAGAAGGACACGCATAAAAGAAGTCACAGTATTTCACTTATATATTTCGGTTGCCTTGTCATTAGGAAGATAGATGTGAGTCACTACTTACACTGGTCACGACTGAAGTGAAGCTTTAATGTGCCTCTTTGATAAAAGTTCACTTAAGTCGTCACCTAACTGCAAAGCAACTCACATTTGTGTTGCTGATGACTAGACAATAGAAATCTAGTAATGATTATCTGCGATTTATTTTATGTGCCCTAAAGTTTGTATATATAAAGTAATACAAACAATAAAGTTTATATATATAATTATTTAGAATTTGTAAGAACTATCCAAACTGTGTAACTCAACTTGAAGGAATTTCTTGTATCTCCGTCATACCTGGTCTTCCTCTCCTTATTCTACTGAAGACATATTATCTCTAATTAGAGTAAGTAAGTATAATTCTTACTCTGAATTTTGAACACGCGTTTATTCTAGTATTTGTCTGTGTGTCTACTATATATTTACATTAAAATCATTTAATTAATAAATTTGCCTTACAGTATATTGTCTCAGGTTTTTTACGATATTATCCGCTCTGAAATGCTATTCTTTTTGTCTTCTCATCAACAGTGTTATCTGGTAATCAGGAATCCAGTTACCTAGATATTCACTGATAAAACTGAAGTTATTAAGAGTTCAGAACGCGTTATTAAGATATAAATTTTGTGACAACAGCTTATTTTTTTTCCATATCATCAAAAATGATTTTTTTTTAATCAATGTTTTCTTAAAGGTATAAGAACTTTAATGCTAGTAATTGAATGTAACTCACCTTTTAAATCTACCCTTTGAAATTATGAGCCTTTTGAACTATTCCTTTGAATGTGTTATCACTTTGAAGTTACCTTATTTGAAGATAATAAACCTTATATGTTGTTGAAGATTACAGAACAATAATGCCGATCTTTGAATGTAACTAACCATTTGAAAGTTATCATTTGAAGTTAAGAATCTTTTGAATGTATTATTACTTTGAAGTTATCTTTTGAAAGTAATAGACCTTACATGCTTGTAGGAAGTTATGAAACATTTATGGTTTTTGAATATAACTGATATTTAAAGCTACCTTTCTTTAAAGAATTTGAAAACCATCCTTTGAAATTGGTAGTTGTTTGAAGTATTTCTTTGAAGGCAGTATAACATTGAAGGTTATAGACCTCAGTTGGTTGTACGTGGTTATACTCCCGGGACTTTTAATACATACTGTGCTTATTGATATATTCAGATATATGCCTATTGATTATGTTATTGGTACATTGTATATGTGTAGCGTTTTTTTTAAAATTGTGTTGGTAGAACTCGTTTAATTAATGTACTGTGATTGCCTACATATGGACACATTTCATTCGGGAATGAGCATATTAAATATTGTAAGCTATTTTGAAGGGGGTTAAAGCAATTTGGTAAGATGAAGTAGTAATGGGGAATTTAGCGCAAGTTGTTTGCGTTTATTCGCTACATCTGGTGCGAGAGAAGGGATACCAGCGGTGTCAGAATGCATAAAGTGTTGTCGGATATTGTAGGGGAAGAGTGAAGCAGACCTCTCCCCAGGGAATCTCTAATATGCTTCATAAATTGACCGTCAGATGCGAGTCGACCTAGATTAAATAAAAAATTCAAAATATTGTCTAGCCCTGGCAAAGCACGACAGGGGGCCCCCCCAGCATTAAGCGAGCACTGGTCGTCAATGACCCAACCTCCCCCACTTCCTAATGACGACTTAACCCCTTTATCCTGTCGTTTTTCATTGCACCCTACCTCCACCCATACCCACAAGGAAATAAACACGTCACTTCGCACTCTTCCAAATTGAAAACTTTGCCCTTTCCTGGGAAGGGCTAATAGCGAGTGCCAAGCCTCAGCTGCGCCTCTGTTAAATTGTTTTCTCAAAGCCCTCGGCACACTCTCAATCCCCTATTCTAGTTCACACAGTCCACTTACTTATAACCTAACTCAATCTTCCGTCATCGTCCTTTATTTCAAAATTTATCTTTATTTTAAACAAATAAACATGCTGACAAGGTTATAATTCTACGAAAAAACTAATAACACATTTTTTATACTGATCTGCAGAATACAATTTATAAATAAAATAATATAATCTAACTTAAAGGATGGTAAAATGATAATTATTTTGGTAGAAGTACTGTAGCATATTGCTTAATTGGATTCAACCAAAATAAATTTAATAAATTTATAATTGTAGGGTAAAAAGTTAATGAATTGGTCTCCACATATAAAAATTTAATGGTATAAACAACACGTTTCGAACACGTAATGTTCTTCCTGAGGCATTAACTGAAAAATACAATGACATCAGAGAGTTATCTATAGTATACAGTAAATATAGTAGAAAATAAAAATAAAATAAAATAAGGAAGAGAATACATACGAGCCGAAGGGTGAGTGTCGGTGGTACAACCGACTGGGAATAGGATGGACGTGGGTAGGGTATGGGTATAGGGTACGGTACATCATGTACATCTACATGTACGCAACGTGTTCAAAACGCCTTGTTTACGCCATTAAATTGTTATATGTGGAAACAATTTCATTAACGTTTTACCCTACAATGAGTAAATACCACATAATAAGTGATTGAACTATGTTAGAATTAAATTTATAATACATTTAATAAATATAATCCTAATATATACCAGAATTAAACATTTAATAACATAGTTTTTTTTTGCACACGTTTGCTGTTTGTTTATTGCTGTATGCTCTCTCTAGAACGTGCTACAGAAATATATTTGAAAAAAAAATATACTTCTACTTAACTCGACTACTTAATATATATATATATATATATGGATTAATTTACCACAATGAAAAACAATTTTTTGAAACAATGCTCTAAGGCCTTTCGTTAACACATATATATTATTCATATATATATATATAAAAGATTTCACATAAACACGTGAAATAACAATCAATGATCAAACCACAATAAGAAATGGGAAAACAAGACTAAGATCTTTCAACCGTAACAAGCGGTCTTCGTCAGAGTTAGGTTTTTGACTCTGACGAAGACCGCTTGTTACGGTTGAAAGATCTTAGTCTTGTTTTCCCATTTCTTATTGTGGTTTGATCATATATATATATATATATATATGAAAAGTGGTTTTTAATCTAAAAGTACAATTTTAAAGAAGAAGCATAATTGTTTTTAAAAATTAGAGTCTTATGAAGAAGGAAACCGTTTTGAATATTTAGTATTCGCTCTCTCTCAGGTTCATCATCGGGAAAGTTGTTTTGTCCGGCCTAGTCTGACAGTTACTTCTTATCTTACACATTTTTAATGAATGAATTCAACCTGAAGAAGTCCATTATGTGCATAAAAGATGCTTTTGGGAGAAATTATTTTTGTATTTTTTTTTTTCATTTCGTAAACTTTTTTTGTCAGCTTCTATCTTCTTCTGTGCAAGGAAGTTAGATATAAATACCACGTATTTATAAGTTTAGGATGAATTTCATTTTCTTAAATACATAATCAAAAAGTCGTTACAAAATAATAGATTTATTATTTAGCACTTATAATTCGAAACATTGAATACAATTTAAAGTACTGTCTCAAGAGAAAACACGCGTTGGACAAAGATTGACCACTTGTGGTTACTTCATAATGAACACTATAAATATTGGGAATCCTAAATTTTGTCTAACTTAAGTATATTTAGAGAAGGCATCTTTAACAGTTACTTGACATAATACAGGCTCAGGACTGATAGCTTAACGTCTTTACAGAGAGACGACGTGCTCAGTATGGTACCTCTCGCGTGAAGAAATAGAGGGTAAGTGTGATAATCGAACCCATCATCTACTAGTGCAGAGGCAAGCACGCAAGCCACTGGCCACACTGGCTGTCCACCATATAAAGTTACTAAATATTGTATTTTTTTTTTCAAAAAAAAAATTAGTGTAAGACCATTGAATATTTATAAATACACTGGTATTATAGGCCAGTTTCAGTGTCTAGGATATAAAATTTGGTTATGTTGTATAAAAATAGCATTTGACAATTTTTAACAATTAAATATTTAGTTTAATTATTTAAAAGAAATAATTAACTAATAATGAAGAATATGTTTAATGTTTATCATGTTCATTCAGATCATATAGCAGAGGTAGATATCACAAAAATCCTGATTCAATTATAGATATATGAAAATCTAATTGCATGCTGTGTAATTGCCATTTTCAAAACCTGTATGATTTCTATAATTATGAGACTATGATCGATTTTAATGCTCATGGAAAGTATGTTTTTATGAAGGCTGATCACTATTGTTCTTTTCTCATTTTGTTCATTGGGTAGCACTGTTCCTCAAAAAGGAATAGAGCCATTCAGTAGACACACAAGTCTTTATCTCTGGGTTTTATTAAGTTTTTCCTTTTTCTATAGCCTCTATATTAAATATAGTGGTCTGAAAGTATTGCGGTCAAAATTTCGATATCGTGTTTTTCAACGGAAATACATGCTTTGATGTCACCTATGTCCAATAAAATCTATTTCACAAATAGGTCTATCTCTTTGTGTGTGAACAGGATATATCAAAAGCTGTAAACGTTAGATGTATCAAATGTAAAAGTATGTTCTGCAAGTTCTACACCAATATTGTACTTTTTTTAGATGGAACTTTATCCAAAACAAATGGCCTCTTTCCAATTTAGTAGACCTGTGATACAGTTCTGATTAAAATAATCATAATTTATTTGTTTAAACCATAAAAATATTTCATTACGAGGGCTATATCCTCTTCTAAGAGGGTTGACAGCTAGCGGATAGTTTTTTACTTTTTCTTACTGTACTCGTTTGTTTCCCCAAACATCCCTTTCTGGACATTCGTCCTTTCCTGCACTTTCACCATTTTAAAATACCACTCTTCCCTCCCACTCTTCTCAACTCCTCACCAGATGTTTTCTGCATCTAGTGTTCCAGTTGGGTTTTTGACTCTGACAAAGACCGTTTGTTACAGTTGAAAGATCTTAGTCTTGTTTTCACATTTCTTATTTTGGTTTGATCATTGATTATTTGTTTAAAATTTCTTTACTGCTGACTTCAAATTTCCTTAGTTTGGCTTCAAATTATCAAATAAAAGAAATCAGCAACAAAATACAAATAAAAATATAGAAAAAAAGGTAATAATTCAATGTTTGTAATAACATTAGGAGAAAATATTATATATAAACGTTTTTGCAAAAAATTTTTTTAGTAGTAATGAATGCGTTATGAGTATTTAGTTTTCTCCTTCAGGTTACATTGATAGTTAAAGGTACTAAGGAGTAACAACTGAGTTCTGTAGATAGAACAAAATAACTGCATAAGAATTGAGTAATACTTTTAATACTACTTTTAATATCTGTAAGTATAATATTTTACGAAAATAAGGAATTTGAAGAAACAATCTCTGAACTGTTGTTATATAAATAAATATTTGTTTGAAAAAATTTAAATATAATTCATACGTTATAAAAATATAATAAAATCGCAAGACACATGAATCAACCACTACAAGAGCGAGGTTAGCTCAGTGGTTAACGTACCCGCTTTGGGCTGATAGTCCGGGGTTCCAACCCAACTGGCCCTCGATTTATTCACGCGGGAGGTGAATAAATTTGGGTACGTCGTCCCTCGAAAAGGACATTAAGCTGTCGGTTTAGGTACTTGTACCGAACAAGTACACATGTATTAACCATGTACGATGTCAGGTACTTGTTAAAGATTCCTACTGGAAATGCACTTAATTTATGCAAAATTTAGCACTTCCAATGTAGAATCTGTTGAATCACTGGTCAAACAAAAAGCCGGTAAACGGTTGACGTTATCACCCGCTAGAGGATCGGTTTAAACAATAAGAAAAAAAACAGAAGAAAAACATATCTATTAATACGAGTAAAATTATGCTTAAAACAAACAGAAACTGATACAAAATAGAAATCATTACATGAGACACATCGAAACTAGCCTAAATTATTAGTTTCAATCGTCATGAGAAGAATAAATCAAACAAGAAGCCGGTAAATGGCTGACGTTATCACCCGCTAGGGGATCAGTTTAAACAATAAGAAAAATTAAAATATCAACCACCACGCTCAAATGTAAAAACTAAGTAATTAATGAAAAATTAAATTTCATTTTCTTAGAAACCAATTACTAAATAACGATGTATTCCTTAACACGTATAATATGATGCCCAGTATCAGTACAGTCATCGGCTGAGCATTACTTGATATCATGCATTTTAGTAAATTACTGTTGATTCAAACAATGACTTACTACATCCAATACGACTAAAGAAATTAGCAAGTCTAATTATTTATCTAGTTGGCAGTTACAGTGAAATAGTTATTTAAAATAAGATGAAGGGTGTTGTAGAAACATAAAGAAGCCTAAGCGTTACTGGTCATTTGGGACCCATGTAAAGGCAGTCGACATGTTTATTGTACTAACTGGCCCCATAAAGTCATTTGCAGTGATGTACACTCATTACGCTGCATCGAAACATGCTCTTCTAAATTCAGCCCGATTCATTCCATTGTCTTTCAAATAGCTCTTTCTGTCATTGAGATTTCTTATTTTCTTTATTCTTCTTAATTCTAGACATTAAACCTGATAAATGATCTTTAGTTCTCTCTTTACGGTCATTTATTATTCAATTTTATATTCATGAAGCATAAATAAGATAGTTTCTATGTTACAATCAGCATTTCTAACAGTTTATAATGGGATCGATTATTTCAATTATGGTCAGCATATTCCAGTACTTCTCATAAAAGAAACAATAATTTAATAAACAGTTTGTTTTACCATTGTACAACAAATGCAAAAGAACAAACATATTGCACTCGTCTTATGCAAAAATATTATAGTGTATTCTGGAAATACAATATACATATATATTCGAATGACAATAAGAAATCTGAAAAAAGACTAAGGTCTTTCAACCGTAAAAAAACAGTCTTCGTCAGAGACAAATCCCAACTGATACCAAATGTATAGAAAAATTTGATAAGAAGTTGAGAGCAGTGGAGGGAAAACAGGGATTTTAAGGGTGTAAAGTGCAGAAAAGGACAGTAGTCGAGATAGAGAACAAATAGTTAGAGTAAACAAAGGAGTACAGGAAGAAGAAAAATAAAAAAAGCTATCCGCGGGGTGTTACCCCTCTTAGATGAGACTATTGCCCTCGTCAGGACTGAGTCAAGTTTGGATAGACCGTTACTAATGTCCATAATAATTGTCCTTATTCTGGTTTGAACGTTATTGTTATATCACGCGTTTATTGTAATATATATATATATATATTATATATATAAGATTTCACATAAACACGTGAAATAACAATCAATGATCAAACCACAATAAGAAAATGGGAAAGCAAGGCTAATATCTTTCAACCGTAACAAGCGGTCTTCGTCAGAGTCAAAAACACAACCTTTCACATAAACACGTGAAATAACAATCAATGATGAAACCACAATAATAAATGGGAAAACAAGACTAAGATCTTTCAACCGTAACAAGCGGTCTTCGTCAGAGTCAAAAACCCAACTGATATATATATATATATATATATATAAAGATTTCACATAAACACGTGAAACAACAATCAATGATCAAACCACAATAAGAAATGGGAAAACAAGACTAAGATCTTTCAACCGTAACAAGCGGTCTTCTGACGAAGACCGCTTGTTACGGTTGAAAGATCTTAGTCTTGTTTTCCCATTTCTTATAGTGGTTTGATCATTGATATATATATATATAATGATTTGTTTTCCTGCCTAATATTTATATGATGTAATTTTTTGAGGGTGGAGGTCTAATGATTTTAAACTAGTCTTTTTGCCGACGTTTCGACATATATTTATGTCATCTTCAGGTCTACAACATGACTTTTTTACAGTTAGCACTACTATTAACCAAATAGTAGTAATAGTAGTGCTAATTGTAAAACAATCATGTTGTAGCCCTGAAAATGTCATAAATATATGTCGAAACGTCGGCAAAATGACTAGTTTGAAATCATTTGACCTCAACCCTTAAAAAATTACATCATATACGAGGGTCGTCCAGAAAATAAGTTCCGTTTTGGTCTGTAGGGCGGTAGGAGTGGTTTTTGCCAAATCCGGCAACACCGCTCGAAAGAGGAGAGGTGGGGGAATAGAATGAGAGGTGGGGGACCTCAGTCGGTCAATTACCAACGTCAGGGCAGGTAGTTGAAATGGAGCCCTCCATGTCACGTCCCGCCACCTCGATCCCGTTCCCTCTCGAGTTGTTTTGCGCGGAGTGATTCAATTTCTTTATGCACAGGGTTTCAAATCAGTTCAAATTCACGAACAGCTCATTTCTGTTTATGGAGAAGGTGTAATGAGTGAATCAATGGTGAGGAGATGGGTACGTGAATTTAAGGCGGGAAGACATTCAGCTCTCTAGGGACCCACGGGCGGAAACTTTCCGAAAGTCAAGTTTTTCCGAGACGATCTCATGGATGAGGGATCGTGAGATGTCTGGGAAACTCAGGTGGAGTTCATCCAGGGTTGAACGACGATCTTTGCGAATTGCATTGTCGATTGCTGCGACAATTTCGTCCGTCACAACTGAGGGTCTGCCTCTCCCACTTTCATCCTCAAGTGAATGTCTTCCCGCCTTAAATTCACGTACCCATCTCCTCACCATTGATTCACTCATTACACCTTCTCCATAAACAGAAATGAGCTGTTCGTGAATTTGAACTGATTTGAAACCCTGTGCATAAAGAAATTGAATCACTCCGCGCAAAACAACTCGAGAGGGAACGGGATCGAGGTGGCGGGACGTGACATGGAGGGCTCCATTTCAACTACCTGCCCTGACGTTGGTAATTGACCGACTGAGGTCCCCCACCTCTCATTCTATTCCCCCACCCCTCCTCTTTCGAGCTGTGTTGCCGGATTTGGCAAAAACCACTCCTACCGCCCTACAGACCAAAACGGAACTTATTTTCTGGACGACCCTCGTATATGGCTTTTAAACTGTTGTATTATTTTTTTAATTTATAAACATATTAAATTAATAAAAATTTGTAACATATTGATATTAAATTAGATATTTATTGATTAAACTGTTAGAGAGAAACAATGAAATAATATGTACGAATGCAGCACTAACTAGAACAATATCAACTTAATACACCTCACGCTACTGTACCGATTTGAACCGATTCGGTTTTCTACAGTAAACAACCGTTTATAATTCGGGAAATGAATATCGTGTGACATCGCATTAAATTTCATCATATTATTTATCTACTTTTTTTTTTGTAATGACAATATTTTTGATCGCTTATTTAAGAAAACTTTTCTCATCAATATTTATATTTAAAATTGTAGTTCCAATATGACTAAAGTTTTCGATAGCCATTGGATACACAGAAGCTGTTCGGATAACCTATTCAGCAAATGTCTTCGTAATATACTTTTGTAGAATGTCATAGGGTTTTGTGGAAGGCTTGTACCACTACTACAATAACAAAATAAATTTCCTTTTAGACTGCATTAGTTTCTTGCTACAAAATATTTTAAGTTCAAATTTAAACAGAAATATGACGTTCTTAAATGAATTCTACTATGGTTGATCATTTTAAAATCAATGTCCTATTGAAATATAAACCATTTCATCTTATGATTGACGTGTTAATAATTTTGTAATAGGGTATTTGAGTTCTTCTATGTAGAATTTTGAGCTACCTAGTTTAAGAATTCTTACATTATTTCTGTTTATGATGAGTAAAATATAGTATTCAGTGACTATTATAGTATTTTTTAATTTAATATATCGTACAATTGATCATATGAAAGATATTGAATTTTCATATTTTCATAAAATCAATATTTATTTTTTAAGAATCAGAATATCAAATCTTCATGTTTTTATATAAATTTGATATTTTCGAACATTTAAGTTTTATTGAAAAAAGACACTGCAATTATATTATTGTATTTGCTTAGTTTGTTGTTTTTAGAATGATTCTTTCAGTATTGGTCATTGAACTTTACATCTGCAATCCCATGTTTCAGCTGTAATGTTGGTTCAGTTTTCGGATATAATCCAAAAATTAGGTGCGGTTTTAAATATTCCTTATCATAATAAATACCTCCATGAAAGTATATTTCAGCATAGATAAAGTAGAAATATATGTGGAAAGGAACTCAGATAAAATTGTTTATTTTGGCAACTATATCTTGTTTGATCATAACTCTAGCCTGCAGTCGTCGGGATCATTCGTCACACTTATAAAGATTTAAAAGTGAATTTTCACTGCCAAAATCTTTTATCTGTTTTAAATTGATTTTTTCCCTCTTGGCATCGCCTCCTCGCAGAGACTTGATGAAAGTGCACAATTTTGGCAGGGATTCCAGACCGATTGTTCTTCACCTATCCTTTCATACGTACTAATACGTACTAATACACCCACCACTTGACCGGACTGATGGAATTAAACTAAATTGTTCCCATTCCATCATTATGTCGTTTGTACCGAATGCTGTTAAGTTTAACTTCTCTTTCACCATTTAATTTTTTTTAACGAGTTAGTAATTCTTTGTTTTTATGAAATATACAAAAGGGTTATATTTTCCTTGTAAGTATTTGAACTTTACATCAATTTTTCATAAATGCTTGTTCAATAAGAACTGATTTGAAACAATTTTGTGTCAATAAAATAAGAACTCTAGATTCTATAAAAGCTAAAAGTACATGACAACTCACCCATTTATAGACTAATAGATAATATTTTATATTTTCCATCATGTTTAAACATTAGAAAATAGCAAACTGCGCAGTTGAGGTATCTGTCACAGTAGTTATCAAATCAACCATACACTGATTTGGTATTATTCATCTTATTAATTCACTCATCTAAGTGTATGCTTCACTTGATTGGGCTCTATTAGTGTTCAAACAAATGTTGGACGCTGAACCAAACCTCAATAAAGAAACACAAAATAGTTATATATATAAATTCACCGAAGGGGCTCTTGAGGATTTTGGTCATCATCATTTTTGGTCATACAACTGCTGATTATAAGCCGACGTTTCGCCATAAGTTGTTTGGCATTTTCAAGGCTTATTTTAGAGGACACACTATTTACTAGCCCATGCTGTTATCTAGCTGCATCATAACAGATACCGGTATATAACAGCATGGACCGGTAAATAGTGTGTCCTCTAAAACAAGCCTTGAAAATGTCAAACAACTTTTGGCGAAACGTCGGCTTATAATCAGGAGCTGTATGTTTATGGCCAAAATCCTCAAGAACATCTTCGGTGAATTTGAAATATCAGTGGTCAAGAAGCTGTATCAATATATTATATACATGTATATTGGTGTATGAAGGCAGCAGGTCTTCTCTTAAACAGGTATAATTAAAGTTGGCAGCAGCTCCTGCGTTGACCAATTTCTTACTGATGTTCTCTAGTTTCCTAACTAGTTCTCGGTAACTTTCGGGTATTTTTCAAAGGAGTTCTGGTAACGACATGAAAGGAAAGAAGTTGAACACTAAACACTTTAAACTAAAACTATACGAAAATATTAAACAAGGCAAAAAGGTACAGTACAAAGGTTAATATTAAACAGTACAGCCTTGTTGTTGTTTCAATATTTTGTAAATCCAATTATTAGGTTATCAATAAGGTTACCGAAAGAATAAAATGAGGCACAAGAACTAAAATTTCATTTACTGACGATTTCTATGAATGGAGCATTAATAGCACTACTATGTAATAACTATTTTTTTTAAATGTTTTTTTTTTTGTGTATTATTTCTACTTTGATAGGGTTGTTCAAGTTTGGAAAGTGAACTATTACAGAGGTAATCGTGGTAGGATATTCACGTTGTGGGTCTTAGAGGTTTTATATTGGGAAATAAGTTAGTCTGTAGGGCCAACATTTCATTGACCTACCCAATAAGGGACTAGCGGGAGACCATTGCCCTACCTCTACCCAGAATCCCTTGATTTAGTTAATGACCAATACACCCTCCTTTGACACTCAAGTCTCCTTTACTACCCTAAGTAACCACCCTAATGTAATTTTTTTTCTTCTAAATCGAAAAACTACGCCGTAAACTTTTAGTCTATCTATAACTACACCACCAATAATGTTTTAAAACAAAATTATATACATCAATATCTATAAAATTTTCATTAATTACAGTTCTATTTTTCTAATTAATAAATAATAAGACGAATAGTTGACTTACTTTAATGTCATCGATATGGAACATATCCAATATATGTTATATTTTCTTAAAATGTATACATACTGAGATTCCATGGTATATAATAATTTTACCTTATAGCCAGTTAAAAATGATATTATCTTCACATTGATAATTTTATTTTGTTTTTAAAATAAACAACTCAAATTAAAACAACTAAACAACTAGAACTTGAATTTCTAAAACGATTTGTATGTATAAAACTACAGAACGATTTTGCACTGAACCAATCATAAATTAAATTGAAGCACTACACCATTGTGAGAAGCTCAAAAATTGGACTATGATATTTTACCAGTTATATGTCACATTTCGGAATTTACACAGTAGATTGGATTTTGATTTATATAATTATAAACCAGTTTTGGTTTGACCGTCAAGAAATAAACATTTCTTTCTACTGACAACGGATTTCGCAAGCTTGTAGAAAATTGTTGGCGGTGTTTTCTATTATGTTTGTATACTAGTATCATTGAGTAATTAAGGGAAAAAACGCTCTGAAGTAAAAAAAAATTGGTAGTATGAGTTTGGTACTTCTAGAACTTTAAGTTTGCACTGTTGAGACAAGCTTTAATGAGATTCCTTTTTATTTTTCTCCTTTGCGGCAGCACTGCTTTAGCCCTCACCCAGTGGATGAGTGTTTTTGCGTTTATAACATTAAGATATATTTAATATTGGTTAAATTACAAGAAAATTTCTTGAAATTTAACATTATTTTGGCAAAATTCAACATTGGTTGCACAAAAGTCTGTTTTTACTTGTTTGATAGCTTTCTTAAGGTAAGAAAGCAACTAATATGCTTAATTCTCAGGTAAAATGGATAAACCAACAAAAGTCTACACACAAATGAAGTTTTATTCAACGCGTTTCGAACACTTTGTGTTCATCATCAGGAAAACACCAAGGAAGTGGTACTGACGGTTTGGTCAATTTGGTCAAGTACTGAAGAGTTGTTTTCACTTGACCAATCCGTCAGTACCACTTCCTTGGTGTTTTCCTGATGATGAACACAAAGTGTTCGAAACTCGTTGAATAAAACTTCATTTGTGTGGAGACTTTTGTTGGTTTATCCATTTTACCTCAGAATGAGTAAATACCACACAATTACGGATTGCACAACTAATGATTTATAAATAATATGCTTAATTTAAAATTATTAAATTGTATTGTGACAGTTGTAGGAACAGCAGAAATTTGTGCAATTTGGTAGAACAGTTTATAAGTGCTCAAGTTTCATTGATTGCTGGTGCTTGCACATCCACTGTTTTACGCATGAATTCGACTATATATATGACTCATTCCACGTGGCCTCACTTCTGAGCATTGAAGGTTTTATATAAATGAATACAAACTACATATTACTTTCTCCATTCACCAACTAATGATCCTGTTAGGAGATGAGTACACAATCTTACATCACTTACTATTATTGGACTCGTTCAACTCTGCTCCATCAACTCCAGAACCACAAAAGAGTGTAACCTGATTTATTCATTTCTTGAAATAAAAATAAAGTTCTTAACTGTACACCTAAGAATATAGGCTAAGATATTTAACGTGAATAAATGTCGTGTATCTAACTTGCATTCCAGACGCGGACATTAGAGATCTATTAATGTTTTTCAAATATTTATATCATTACAATTTAGCAACACTGCTTGAAATATAAGCTATGAATAAAAGTACCCTAATAATGAATTACTGTCGGGAGACTAATAATTAGTAAACATGTTTGACACAAAATAATGCATATGTAACTGTAACGACATTACAACTTTTTATACTTAAATAATAACATTAATAAATATCTAAGAATTATTGTTAACTGTTTAGTTAATTTAAAATAGATTTCCGTTCTGGCATTTTAAATAAAGCGTATGTCTAAATTATTTGACACCAGTTGCATTTGTTCTTTGGGCTCACAACAAAATTATTGTTTCTTTTAAGAAACGTTAAATTGCTCAACAAAGAAAAAAAAAAGATAAATCTAATTGAAGTAAAATGTAAAAACTTTTAAATTTCTCCCCTCAGAGATAGATGGGAAGTTATTTTCTTTTTGACAATCTGAATTAATTACTCCATAGGAAGCGCATTCTAGTGAGTCAAGAAGATAAATTCTGGAGCTTCGCCAAAACAAGCCATTATCTTTCAGCTAGTATTTGGTATGATTCGCTGCACCTTAGCAATTTTTAGTGATCAACCATACACTCACACATATACGTATATATATATATATATATATATATATATATATATATAATATATATATATTAGTGTAATTAGGTAGCAGACCTTCATTAATACATACACAATTAAATTTCTTGCCAATTTCACTATGGATGATTTTTCGCCATTTAAATCTTATTTAAATTTTTAAATGTATGATAACTAAATATTACATGGAATTTACAAGGAAAATGTAAATAAATCACTAATCTTTTGGTGATTTATTGCACTTAGTACCAAATGAATGGAAGTGTGAGATCAGAAAACTCGAGAAGCTTAATCGAAAAATAATCCATAGAGAAATTGACAAGTAATTTAACTGTATATATATGTATATATATATATATATATATAAAGATTTCACATAAACACGTTAAATAACAATCAATGATCAAACCATAATATGAAATGGGAAAACAAAACTAAGATATTTCAACCGTAACAAGCGGTCTTCGTCAGAGTCAAAAACCCAACTGAGTGGGTTTTTGTCGAGGTCACACACTGTCAATGAGTGTGTGTTTGTGTATATATATATACAACTATATATACAATTTATATATATATATATATGTATATATATATATATATATATATATATATATATATATAAACTTCAAAGAAGGCTTTTCTTTTTTAGATTTTGGTCTAAAAAAAAATGAAATTCCTGTTTATACACCAACGTTTCGCCAAAATTCGTTTGGCATTTTCAAGGCTAAAAAATAAATTTATTAACGACATAAGTAGTGCAAAACAAATAAATTCTTTTATAGCATTGAAAATACCAAACAATTTTTGGCGAAACGACGGCGTATAAACAGAAGACGAGTGCATCTCTGAACCAGTGCGCTTGGTTTCCCTTTCTTATCTCTCCTGAAGACGGTTCAAACCAAAAATTAGAGACTGTAAGTGTGTTCTTTTGATTTCTCCATGTTTGGTTTTTTATGTTGAACTATATTTGTCCGTTTTGGATCGTGTTTCCAATGAAAGTGTATATATATATATATAATATATATATATTGAAAAAATTATAGAATCTACAGAAAACACCAACAACCAGTATCTAATGAAATCCACTAAGCCCATAGGAAACACCGAGTTCGACAAGGTACACTTCCAAGCAAGGACGCCAAGACCTTCATCCAACTCTATTGGAAAATTAAGTAGGGACTGTGAGCCCTCCCCTGGAGTGAAGGCTGAGGCGGCCAAGCAGACGGAGTGTGCTAAGGAGAAAGGTGTTTAACGAAAAAACACCCACAACCAATAAGAAGTGTCCAAAGTAATTCGACACAGGGATTGGCTCGTCTTTTTCAATATCTAATCTGGCATTATAGCATATATATATATAGGTGTATAATGTTGATATAGGTGTATAATCCAACGGTTGGTATATTATTGAATTTGTTATATATATATATATATATATATATTTTATTAAAGTAGACGGCAGCTTCTGCATTTACGACTTTTTTGCTCGTTTTCTCTAGTTTTCTTACTAGTTTTTTCTGGTAGGGAGTGATTACATGGAGATTAAAGTGATTAAAGTCGTAAATGCGGAAGCTGCCGTCTCCTTTAATAAAATATGTTTACAAGAAAATCTGCTGCCAATATACAATATACACAATATACACTAATATATATATTATATATATATATATATATATATATATATATATATTTGTCATAACATAAAATAATTCATTAACATGAACTAAATAGTATATTTTCATAGAAATGTCACATATAATGTAATTATATATCAACTGCATGGTCATTAGGTATAAAGGTGTGAGTCACTTCGAAGACCAGCATTGTGGGCACTAAAGTCTGGAGCAAAATTAATTCGAGCAGTTGAATTTATTGGGTTGTATGAATTCATATTGAAGTACTATACAAACCCTTATTAATTATTAATTAATAAAATAATATTAGCTTAGTAGGAGCTTATATGAACTAACATGACAACTAATTTTATAATATGGATATCTGCCACAGTAGAAGATAGCATATGATTAAATATTTTTGAATTAACATTAAACATTGTTTATGGTTGCGCCAGTTTTTATTTATTTATTTTATTTAATGAGTGGTTTACATTTTAAATAACACTTGTGATTAAAAACAATATCGTTAATTTTCCATATGTAATAAATACATATGAAAATTTTGTTTTTAATAGTGGTAATTTATTAATTATTCTTTGTGCTGTTTGTGGCTAAGCAATTTTTTTTTTTCTCGCGCTGTAATTTAATTAAGCTGTATCATAGGGTTAGGAGAAAACAGAAGTGACTCAAAGCACGCTCATGAGATCAAAAAGAAACCTTTCATCTTAAAGGCTTTTCTAGCCTTTTATTCATGTCTTTTCTATCTTCCTTTCTGCTTTATGAAAGTGGCTTTACATTAAACCGCGTCTAATAAATTAGACTTAGAATTGGCTTATACAACACGAACATACGAACAGGAACATAATTCTAATCTATTAGTAGTATTACTGCTATGGATATTATTGATGACATTTGTTGAGACAAGGAAAGAATCTTTTTATGATCAGCCTGCTAACTATAAACATAATTAGCTAATAACTATAAGTTTATAACAACATATTATATATTATAAAAATATTAATAGTAGTCATTATTATTACTACATTATTCGATCCGAAGTGCTGAGGTGTGGAATATTATAGTTTGCTAGTCAGAAATATACTTAAAATGAAAAAGTGATACGTAATAGAGTTGGAATAAAGAATTCTAAAGTAAGGCTGCCTTATCTATAGAAAGGAATGACCTAGTCTGAGGTAGGTTAGGTTGCAGTGGTAGTCCCACAAGGAAACACACGTGGACCAAGCATTGGCCCTTTGTGCTACCACACAATCAAGATTGATTCTATAGTGGGAGTCATAAATTATGCCAAACTGAAGTGTATTTAGAGTAGGGATCATTAACGAGTACCTGACATCGTACAAGCTCGGGGCCAACGGTTTAACGTCCTTCATATTAGTTTTTAGTCTTTTAGTATTGAGTGTTTCTTAGTTATAAGTTAGTTTAGTTTCCACCTCGAGGGAATATTTTAGTACCTTGAGGCGTAGTGATAAGTTGAGTTAGTCTTGATTGTGTATTTATATGTCTTCGTTATATGTGTTTTTTAGTTAAAGTGCAACTGGTAAGGGAATTTTGAGTACCTTATCAGTAATTATCTCCGCATGTTACCTGGGCTTTAGCTTGTCTATTACTAGTGGCATAGGTATCATTTTGCGGAGTAACTGTCGGAATTCGTGCTTAGCATTGCGTTACTTAGGGCACCTCCATGCTTTCAATGGAGGTGGCTAAAGGGTAACTTGTCAACAAGGCGGCCTGACTTGACTAAGCGGTTATGGCACAAAATGAAGAGGAATGCGAAGATCAAAACAGGTTTAACGTCCTTCTCCGAGGGACAAAGTGCTCATATTTATTAACCTCTCGTGTGAATAAATCGAGAGCCAGGTGGGGATTGAACCCCGGTCCTATCAGTTCAGAGGCGAGTACGTTAACCACTGAGCTAACCTGGCCCTCTTGTCTGGGGTAAGAGGTATTTTAGTTAGTATTCTCACTTATCTAGGAGAACAGCACTGTGTTCATAAATGCATTTCTCCTTCTTACTCAAAAAAAAAAAAATTATTATTAATATCATAACATAATATTATAACAATAATAACGCTAATAATTATGTTATAAGCTAATTATAACACCTAAATTTAAAACAGCTTTCCTCTCATTTATATTATCTATGTTGGTTGTTTTCTTTAGGCTACATTAATGTGGAAAACTGCCTGACGATGTTTTCCTAAAGTAATTACTTTGATATAGGAAAATTATATTATTTGATACAGAATATTGTTATAATCGTTTGTTACGGCCATAATTACAGGATTTCAACTTTAGTAGTTTTATGGGAATGGAGAAAGTGCATTATTTGTTGATTTAAAGAACTTTCTGGATGAAATTCTTGCTAAATTTCTGTAATTAAAACAAAATAACATAAGCTTAGTTTAAACTGAACAATAAATTACTGAAAACTAAAGAAATTCTAATTCTAGAAACTAAAGAAAGTAATAGGGTAATACCCTATGTTATGTCTGTTTTTATATTAGGTTGAAAAGATAATAAACAAATTATTTTTTATATATTAATTTTGTCCGTAAGTTTTTAACAGCAGTTATGCGAAGGTGCTTTATCTAAAACATGCATTGAAGATATTAATCTAATATCCTTTATGTATAATCATCTCACAATGTTATAACTTTCATGTAATTCCATGCACCAAGTGTCAATTTTTGCCCCAAAAGGAATTTGGTAGTCAGGTTTATATATGGGATATCGTAAATATTGGAAGTTGGATTATTTCTATTGACGCTAGATTCTTTTTACTTTGCTATAAGTAAAGTATAGTCATCGTGAAAAAATTCGATCTCGAGATTTTGACGGAATTACATGTTTTGAGGTCCCAGAAGTCGTTTTATGAAGTATTTACGATGATGTCTGTGTGTGTGTGTGGGTGGGTGGGTGGGTGGGTGGGTGCGTGGGTGGGTGGGTGAGTGTGTTAGCATTGCTTGTTACCACTCTACGGTCCAGAATCTTTGATGGATCAAGTTGATATTTTACACAAAAATGGGCCTCATAAAGACGAAGATCCCAATTGTTTGGGAAGAATTATGCCTGATGGGAAAGTCACTTTTTTTGCCAAAAACAGTTTTTTTTAAAACATTTATTTCTCCTAAACTGATAACCCTAGAGTTTTGAAATTTTCACATTATCTTTGAGGTTACAAATGCAACAAACGAAAAATATATTCAGAATTTTAAAACAACAGGAAATATTTTTTTTTCAATAAAATGTAAAAATTTTGACTTATAATTCAATCTCAAACCTTGTGAGAGCGATACAAGCCATACTGATTGATGGATCAAAATGAAACTATGCCTAAAAATAGAACATTATGTGGAGAATGAGTTGAGATATTTTTTTCTAAAATTACATTCGCTAAAGGGGCGTTACAGTACGATTTCTGTTTTCAGAAAATGTTTTTTTGACGCTAAACGGCTCATTAAAAAATAATGAAAATTTGACCAAAAATGGAGCAAAAAATTAGCAATTCATAAAAAAAAACTCATGAAGTTTCAGTTATGGGAAAGAGCAATAACGATAGAAAAACTCTTTGTTTACCCTAGACTAAGAGATCACCTGCTATACTTGTCGATTTTTTTGTATTTTTTTACATTGTTTACATTGACTTAGAAATTTTTTGAGCGAATCCACTGAGATAAAATTGATTTTATAAAGGAACAGTTTAAATTGTTTATTGAATTATATGAGATGTAAGAGGAATAATATTGTGCAGGAAAATGATAACACTCACTCAGAAAAAAATCGTATATATGTTATTTGACAAAGGGGAAGGAAAATGATCTTATTAAATACTAAGAAGCTTATTATTATTATTATTTTAAAGATTAAAATTCCCAGTATGATAATTCTATAAAAGACCAAAAATGTAAATGATAATTCATAATCTGAATCTTTCGTTTAGAGATTAATAAATGTAATTATCGTACATCTTTAATTAACAAATCACCTTAAAACAACATTTTCTTCGCAGTTAAAGATGTTTTTCAGAGAAAAAAGGGTATTTTCCTGTTTTAAATTTAAAACTTTTACTTTAATATTCAAAGTAGAAGGATGTCAAGTAAACGATGTAAGAAATCTACTGGCTGTTTGAACGAAAGCCATTCTCTTGTAGGAGAATAAATCGTTTCAGGAAATGTTCACTTTGGTTTCTCAATAATGTTATTACTTCTGTAGTTATACTAATGCAATTATTTGCAAATAATAAATTATTTGTGATGTACAAAAATAAGGTTATAAAATGATATGTCTTTCAATCACTATCTGTACTACCTCAGGAATGATAGGCTAATAATTATATCCCATTTAGATGTTTACGTTATGCTTAAATGAGACGTTATGTTTTATATACTCAAGAAATTTGACATTAAGTTACTCATAGTAAAGTAGTGTGTAGGCCACTCCAGATTTTTTTTTTGTACCTACGTATTAGAGTGAGTATGAATGTTTATTTTGCATGTTTGTATAAGTGTGTGTGTATAATGTTTCAGCACTCAACTCATCATATCTATTTTCAAGACATAAATATTTCTTGAATAGTAATAATAATCTATATTGTTCGTAACTTAAATTGAAACCTTTTCTTAATTTGAACTTCCATGCCTACTGATTTAAAAAAATTTATTTTATATTTAGCAGTAAATTAATATGATAATACAAATTATAAGCATTACAAATAAGAAAGAAACATTATTTAACATTTTAGTACCACTATCATAAGAGAAGAAATACTAGAAAGATTTCTTGTAAAATCCGATTATGAATACATTATTGTAAATTTTATTTACACTTATTTCGTTTATTACATTTCCCACAATTTAAAAATCAAGTAGTATCATTCTTTATGAATTTCAGAATAATCTTAATTTTTTGTCACTTTCTATTTATATGCGTACATACGTATATTGTATTCCATTGTTTCCTGAGAATAATTTGCAGAAAATTATAATGTCTATTGAAATAATTACTTATAACATGTTTATAATATTCTATATATTTATCAGTAGTGCACATTTCATTTTATAACCACTCAAAAAGAGGTTATTAGTATATGACTTGTAAAAAAGGTCATCAGTGGGCCATTTACACAAAGGAAGAATGAAAATAGCTCGACACAAAACATCTTTTATGTGGAGACTCGGTGATTCTTTGCCTCATTCTAATCATGAGTAAATACCACAAAATAGAAGATTATATAGCTCGTGAGTTAAAACATGGAAGGTTTTATAAACTAAAATTTACAATCTTATGTGATTATACCAGCAATTTTAAAACCAATGTAGGTTACAAGAATAGAATTTAATAATAAGTTTTATTACTGTTCTTCAGTTTTTAACCTTATAATCATTGACTTCGGAAACTTATGAATGTAATAAAATCTATTTGATGGATATTATAAAAACCAATAAATTGTATGAAGGATAAAAAGACGACTATATAATTGATGATATATAACAAGATTTTACTATAAACATATGAAATAAAATCAACGTCTAACCCACAGTAAGAAATCAAGAATAAGACTAAGATCTTTCAACCGTAACAAGCGGTCTACTTAAGAGTCAAAGCTTAACTGATTTCTTCTCTGAACAAATCAGTTGAAGTATGACCATGTCGAAGACCGCTTGATGCGGTTGAAAGATAGTGTTACCAAATATCAGGTAACGATTCTGGCTAAAATAATACAAAAAATGAGCTAAAAAGAGCTCTTATTTTCCAAACTGAGCTAAGAAAAAGGGTCAAATGGCAATATAACGAATATAACATTCTAAACAGTATTTTAATAATGTTTTTTTGAACAAGATTAAAATTTTGTTTATCAAATGTAGTTACTAAATTCAATACTTCATGAGAATTTTCGGTCTTTCTGGTTTCATAAATTTAGTTGGTCCCAATTACCGCAATAATGTCAAAAGAAACATCAAAATCATAGGAGCATATTTAATAACGTTTTAATTCATCTCGTGTTGGCAGTTTACTAACTATTGTTGATTAATTAATTTTGTTTCAAAGTTTGTTTTTACTTTACTAGAGGTAAAGTATAGTGATCGTGAAAAAATTCGATCTCGAAATTTTGACGGAATTACATGTTTCGAGGTCCCAGAAGTCGTTTTATGAAGTTTTTTGGATGATGTCTGTATGTGTGTGGGTGGGTGGGTGAGTGTGTTAGCATTGTTTGTTACCACGCTACGGTCCAGAATCTTTGATGGATCAAGTTTACACAAAAATGGGCCCCATAGGGAAGAACACATACTTTCCGTCTGCAACCCTTGGACGGGGGTTGGCAGCTTTGGTCGGGCTGCGCGTCTTATCCTCAGTTAAACTTGCCCTAGGAGATTTGATCATCTGCTCTTCATTCCTGGAGAAGGTTGATTTCTGATCGGCTTTTGGAGACTTCCCACTCATCTCGCCGGATGCTCCTTGTTCTCCTGGTTAAAATTTCGTTTTCCATGTGCCTGTAGCTCCAACAGGAGCCGAGAAAAACGCGTTTAAAAGTGGGGGCAAAGTACAATCCAGAAATTTTCTGGATTAGGGGATTGGCCCAGAGGACCGGAGATAATGGGAAACTGTCAGGGGGGGTAAGAAAATAAAAATGGGTAGGGGCCAGGTATATGAAAAAAAAGGAGGGGGGGGAGTAAAATCGAAAAACGCAAAAAACGCTGAAAAATTCGATGAGTGAAGGTTAAGAACTTCTCACTATTGCTCCAAAAAATAAAAAACTTAGATGAAGACGCACTAAAAGAGTGCTCACGCGCAATGCGCTCTCTCTCGACGAAAAATGAGAAAACATTTCCCACGGGGGATGTTCTGAATACCACCAACGATCCAGGAGTCGCCGAATCCCGGATCTGTTCCGCGACAGGTACCATCCAAGGTAGCATGCACAGGTACATCCACAGGTAGCATCCACAGGTACCATCCACAGGTACATCCACAGGTACATCCATAGGTACACACCTATGGATGTACCTGTGGATGTACCTGTGGATGCTACCTGTGGATGGTACCTGTGGATGTACCTGTGGATGTACCTGTGGATGTACCTGAGCATGCTACCTGTGCATGCTACCTTGGATGGTACCTGTCGCGGAACTGATCCGGGATTCGGCGACTCCTGGATCGTTGGTGGCATTCAGAACATCCCCCGTGGGAAATGTTTTCTCATTTTTCGTCGACAGAGAGCGCATTGCGCGTGAGCACTCTTTTAGTGCGTCTTCTCCTAAGTTTTTTATTTTTTGGAGCAATAGTGAGAAGTTCTTAACCTTCACTCATCGAATTTTTTAGCGTTTTTTACGTTGTTTCGATTTTACTCCCCCCCCCTCTCCTTTTTTTTCATATACCTGGCCCCTACCCATTTTTATTTTCTTACCCCCCCTGACAGTTTCCCATCATCTCCGGTCCTCTGGGCCAATCCCCTAATCCAGAAAATTTCTGGATTGTACTTTGCCCCCACATTTAAACGCGTTTTTCTCGGCTCCTGTTGGAGCTACAGGCACAGGGAAAACGACATTTTAACCAAGAGAACAAGGAGAATCCGGCGAGATGAGTGGGAAGTCTCCAAAAGCCGATCAGAAATCAACCTTCTCCAGGAATGAAGAGCAGATGATCAAATCTCCTAGGGCAAGTTTAACTGAGGATAAGACGCGCGGGTATAAAAGACCAAAATCGTAAAAGATAATTCAGAATTGAAATCTTTCGTTTGAAGATTAATAAATGTAATTATAAATTATCTTAAAACGACATTTTCTCTTCGATGTTTATGACGTTTGTCAGAGAAAATAAGAGTATTTTCCTGTTTTAAATTTAAAAATTTGGCTTAAATATTCAATGTAGAAGGAGGTTAAGTAAACGATGTAAGAAATCCACTGGCTACTTGAACAAAAGCCATGTTCTCTTGCAGGAGAATATTTCCTAGCAATAATTTTTTTACTTTGGCTTTCAAAAATGTTATTACTACTGTAGTTATACTAATGAGATTATTTGCATCAGTGGTGTGATATACAAAAATAAGCTTATATTTTGATAAGTCGATCAATCATTACTATCTGACTACCTCAGGAATGAAAGACTAATAAACATCTCCCATTTAGATGTTTGCATTATGCTTAAATGAAACATTATATCTTATATACCCAAGGGGATTGATATTAAATTTACTTATAGGAAAGTTGAGTGTAGGCCACTCCAGATTTTTTTACATTGTTTACATTGACTTAGAAATTTTTTGAGCGATTCCACTGAGATAAAATTGATGTTTCTAATGGAAAAATGAAAATAAATTATTGACTTATAAGAGATGTAAGAGGAATAATATTGTGCAGGTAAATGATAACACTCATTAAAAAAAAATTCGTATATATGTTATTTGACAAAGGGGAAAGAAAATGATCTTATTAAATACTAAGAGGCCATAAAATTTCCAGTATAATAATTCTGTTAAAAACCAAAAATGTGAAAGATAATTCAAAATATAAATCTTTCGTTTAGAGATTAATAACTGTAATTATCGTACATCTTTAATTAACAACGCACCTTAAAATAACATTTTCTTCGCTGTTTAAGATGTTTTTCAGAGAAAAAAAGGGTATTTTCCTGTTTTAAATTTTAATATTTTACTTTAATATTCAATGTAGAAGGATGTCAAGTAAACGATGTAAGAAATCCACTGGCTGTTTGAACGAAAGCCATTCTCTTGTAGGAGAATAAATCGTTTCAAGAAATGTTCACTTTGGTTTTTCAAAAATGTTATTACTGCTGTAGTTATACTAATGAAATTATTTGCAAATAATAAATTATTTGTGATGTACAAAAATAAGCTTATAAATTGATATGTCCTTCAATCACTATGTGTACTACCTCACGAATGAAATGCTAATAATTATATCCCATTTAGATATTTATGTTATGCTTAAATGAGACGTTATGTGTTATATACTCAAGAAATTTGACATTAAGTTACTTATAGTAAAGTAGAGTGTAGGCCACTCCAAATTTTTTTCATGTTGTTGTTAAAGAATCTCGTAGATCATTAGTTGTGCAATCCGTAATTGTGTGGTATTTACTCATTCTGAGGTAAAATGGATAAACAAACAAATGTCTCCACACAAATGAAGTTTTATTCAACAATAACAACGCGTTTCGAACAATTCGTGTTCATCATCACGATGATGGAAGCCAGCAAGGAAGCCTTGGTATCTTCCTGATGATGAACAGAAAGTGTTCGAAACGCGTTGTTGTTGTTGAATAAAACCTAATTTATGTGGAGACTTTTGTTTGTTTATCCATTTTACCTTAGAATCTCGTAGATATTCATCGGAGAGGTTCTGTAACTATCGTTATCAAGTCTGTACACACACATTATAGATGATGCTTGTAAGTAGACTTAAGAAAAGGAATATTAAGAATTTCTGGAATAAAATCAGTCAAATTTTTCTACCCACCCATAAAAAAAATAGGTACCAAATAACAAATGTGTCAAACATTTTATCCTTATAATATTACTAAATATGATAGCCTATAAGTGTGAGCACTAGAAGCAAATAAGAATATAATGTTTTTTTGAAGTATACAAGTCCTAGAAATTTCCTATTCTTTTTTTTTTTTTAAATCCTTCAGTAGTACGGCCTATCATTTGCAGTATTTTGACCTTTCTACCATCTGTCTGAATCTCAGATTTACAAGCTTAAGATCTTTCAAGTTTCTTTTATACAATTATCTAACACTACTAAATTAAAAGCTCTTGTTGAAACACATATATATATATTGATTCCTACGGGAGGCAAGCTTATCCTGTCATCCTGGGTTGATATGTTGCCAAAAGCGACACAATAGCCCTCTAGTTTGCTTTATCGACTGCACAGCTCGAAGATTTCTCAGGAAAGCCTTCGGTCTGACATTAATTCTGTTTCTTCATACACTCAAACAGCTTCCATCATCTGTCAACTTTAGACTAAAATATCTTAAACATACTTTCAAAGAATTTTAACTAACGCTACTATATGACTAACCACTATTTAATTAAAGATATTTGACTTCCAATAAACATTGAATCAATTTACTATTACTCTACAGTTTAAAAATTACAGAATTAATTTTTTTTCTAAATAGAACTTTTTACCAACTTTCAAATTCTACTAATAGTAACAAGTAAATTTTAGTACATTTGTGAACGCCAACTTGTCGAACTCCGATGTTAAATACTATAGAAATTAAATATGAATACAGTACTTGAAAAAAACCTTGAGGGTCAAAGAAACTCATTTTAATATAAAAACAATTTACTATATGTATCTTACAGTCGTTTAACTCACTACTGAGAGAGTTGGTTAAAAATCTTATATTATTCTAAATCCATAGGGAAGTTCTTAAATTTAGTTATATCATTGATGGTCAAATTTCATTGTTGAAATTTTGGTTTGGGCTTCTGAATGTAAAAACACAGACTTTAAGACTGAATGATACCAGATTCTATTATCTGGTGCATACTAGTTTGTGGGTATCTGACAAAGTATTTTGTTAATATTTCAACTGATAAATATTATGCAGAAAGAAATATTTATTTCAGTGTAAATCATACAGATATAAAAATAGTATCTATATCTACAAAATAAATTTTTTTTCTATTTATGTACTTTTATTCGTGATTTTATATCCCAGATGATTGAATTTTTGTAAAATTAAAGTAATTCTTTTTTGTCCCTAAAAGTAAATAGAGATGTTTCTCAGGTACTCTTTGATTTTTAGAAGCTTTAGTGAAAATGTTTCGAAAAAAGGAATATTTTTGTCATTTGATGTGCTATTTTAATATTTTTTTTCCAATCAAAATTGCAAATTAATACAGGGGTTGGGGTTTTTTGTTTAAAAAAAAATAATGCGTTGTGCTAACAAGTAACATTTATTATTCGTAGGATATTATAAAACCCAGTGTATAAATACAGCAGATATGTAATGCAGAAGTGACCTAAAAATCTGTTTTTTTTTTTTTAATTTTAAATAAAATCTAAGATAGTAATGATAGCATTCATATGTTTCACCAATACGATTATCAGATGGTTCAGTGATACATGCTATTAAGCTCGTTACTTATATCTCTAGAAGAAGTTTACATATAAGAAAGAAATGTGTTGCACGTAAACTGTTTTTTAAAAGTTAGTTTGATTTTGACTTGGGGTGGAGTGCATAGTGAATGAATATAATTGAGATTATTCTGACTGAGGCGATAGTGTGTAGCATAGTCTCAGACCATTCGCAAATATGAATTAGGGTACGTTATAATATAGAGAAGAGGAAAGGTGGGAGAATGAGACGAGGAAATCGAAGAATTGAAAAATGTAGGAGGCAAGGTTTGTTTGGCGGAGCATTGTGAAGAGGGTGGAAGGGCTATCGGGAACAATGGAGGGAGATAGGGCCTATGCAACCACCGGCCACCCCCTTCCACCCACCCCACTCCAACCCTTATTAAATAAACCTCTCCGCCCACCACACCCCATACCAAAAACTTGGCCTCTTTTCAATTGTCTAAAAGCCTGGAAACACTCAATATGCGTATCTTCTCTTCTGCATGATTTCTAATTCGCCCCATTTAGTCAAAGGAGGGTAAAAAAAAAAAATTTTTTTTCCTTTACATTAATTCGTGGTAGGGACTTCACTCTCCCTAATGACGCTCGGAAAAAAAACCCCCATTCTAATTCGACAATAAAGATAAGGGGATTCCTTGTCCTGAGGAGAAAGTACCGCTTTAAGGAGATTGTGTGGGGCAGGCGCCAGGTAGCTCTCGTTAATCAAATTCCTCCACCATTTCCAATAAACTAGTTTCAGCGAAGCAGCCATCTCCTCATACCATTTGCCAGTTGAACATCAAATAGTCTAAGATAAGAATATCAACTTTACCGAAACATTTACTCCAGCAGAAATATTAGTTCTTTTAGTTTTTTTTATGATATAAACAACACTTTACATGAACCAACATTTTTAATGTATTCAATATCTATCTGTCATACTTCTATTTTATTATAAATAGTTTACTTTGTTGAGAGACAAAATTAGCAAATAGTTGCTACTTCTCAAAACTAAACTTATTTTATTTCTTGGCGCACTATAGTGAAATTGTTATCAAGCTTTGTACTTATCGCCATGACTTGATGTAGGCCACCCATGAACATAGTACTAGCCAGCTAACTATCAGAAGTAATAGTTTGTAAAATCTCTTTTATAAGACTAAGACAACTACACTTTTTGTTTATTACATTCTTTCTCAATATGTTATACATATAATAGACTTATATTAGAAATAGGTAAAACCGTCATACCTCGTAAGATGATCCTGGAGTTGGAGCGCTTTTGGACGTTGTCCATCTTCAATCGCAACAAACCTACTGATTTGTGGTTTGATCATTGATTGTTGTTTCACGTGTTTATGTGATATATATATATATTATATATATATATAATATATATATAATATATATATATATATAGTGCGGGCAAGAAAATGACCCAGAAAAGTACACCAAACATTTTAGGATAACCTATAGTTAATCAGTAAAATGACAATAATGTCGTCTACTGTTTTTGGTTTAAGCCTCATCAGTAGAGAAGAGATAAGGACGCGAAGGAAACTTGCAAAGTAACGCAAGTAATGTATTTAATATTACATATTATTAAATTAATTACGTTAAATTTATGACATTATCATTAATATTACATGTCTTGAATAACCTTTCGCTGGTGTCCTACAGTTTAAATACCAATTATTCTTGGTTCGTAATAATCCCATATCCTGTTGGACAGAGACATTGTGCATTACACTATCACTTTGCGTTTTATTGTAATTCAAAGAAAAACCATCAATATAACATACTGGAATGAGTTAAAGAAGTGTATTTTTAAACACTGTTATTAAATCTTATAATCAATATAATACAAAAACTTAAGGCCTAAAGATACACCTTCAGAATATTTGTCTGAGCTGTAACCATCACTTTGAATTTAAAATAAAAACAAAATAAATAATTATGTTAACTTGTTGCATACTTAAGAACTGCTAACAGAAATGGAAGTGAAAAGGTCGTGTTAGTGTAAACTGGATGCACTAAGCTATAACCAGCTTGGTCTATTCGCCTTCAGCAAACCAGTATTATTCTAAAAATACTAAACCATATTAAAGTGACTGTTATAGTTTTTTCAACTAGAGACCTTATGTTGGATGCTAAGGTTCGGGTCCAGTTTCTGAGATTCCTGGGTCATAGTTTATAGCGCTCACATCTACCCTACCCATACCTACCCAATTCCAATTCAGTTAGTATGCCTTAGACTTGCATGGAGTAAACGTATCATTATTTTGTTTTTATTTTATATTTAAATCGTTATTAACTGTATGTAGGTTGAAAGCTTCTCTCTTTTTTTGTTGTTTTTATTTTTTATTATTTGAGAGTGACTATAGCACTGCGTCTTAAGAAAAGACTATTGACTTCCCCTCTTCTGTACTAAAGTACCCCAGCAGTTAGCTTCAACGCCTCCAAGAAGCTCAGCACTTTTGCTGGTTCTAGTGGTAAAAGTTTTTCTATGGTTTGTTGAGTGTCCTGAAGTATCTGCCTCTCTGCAGTCAGAATAAGTTAATTAGTTTCTCATAATTTATAATTGCTTAATCGTTCCCAAAACATTTAAATATCCTAGAGCAAATTAAGTGCACTCAGCTTCAAAAACAAAAATATAAAGGATGAATCAAGCAGAGATTTTCTGAAAGAATTTGATTTTCCTTGAAATTTTCAAATGATCTATAGAATTGTTAAAAATATCGTTCTATAACACTTCTTTGTTAAAATTCAAGATATCAATAACATTCTTAAGGAGAATATTGAGGATTAATAATACGTACAATAACTGGTCGTAATTGGACTGATAATTTGAATGTTATAATACAGGTTAATCTGTTGAAGTTAATTTCTAATATTAATAGATATAGTTTTGTCTGTAAAGTAGATAAATAGAGAAACGAGTTGTGGCGAAGATTTAAGTGGCAAAATAGTAATGGTATACAAATTGGTTTTATAAATTGTAAAATGGATCTCCTGATAATGAAGTACATTATAGTTATCTCTGAATTAGATTGGTTAGTTACTGTTCCCATGTGGTTTAGGATACTGAATGGAAGGACTTGATGTATTTTATGTAAACAGAGTTATAACTATCGGAGAATAATGAGATGAAATTGTCAGAATGGAGACAAAGGAGTGGTAATTTCGAAGTGAAAAGGAGTGGAAGGGAGGTCTATTCTAAGCGGCAGATTGATGGCAGGGTAGGGCCTTTCAGCCAGGACTGCTTCAGAGGCACCGTTCACTTTATTAGAACAATCAAATCCAGCCCGCTGTCATTCCCGCTGTAAACCCTATTGGTCTATTGCTTCTCTCTAACATCAACTTAACACAGTGATTAAAGAATCACAATCATATAATCAACAGTTTACTCCAACTCCTCTCCTCTCTTGGATAAAACAAAAAAAGTAGTTACTGTAGTATTTTTGTTTAATAAGGTATTGTTTTCCTGACCACAAATTACTAATAAACACTTTTTCTTCGTATTTTTTATATGATAAATATAAAAAATACTAATAATACTTGTGATAAAATAACCGATACTGATAATTTAAATAGGGTTTATAGTTCCATTATAAATAGCTAATATTCCAATGTTATCTTAGTTTATATTGCCATGAATTAATTGTAATATAAAAAAAACAGTGTTTTCAATAAATGTCGCTGGGTAGCAGCACATGCAATGATAGATAACGGCTTTGTTACTTCGGTATTAGAAGCTAGTCTTGAGTAAGTAAGTTTTTTGAATTTGTTATGATGATTTTAAAGTAGATATGACAAATATCCATTGTTTTTTGTTAGCTTATAGCCCTGAGGATGTCTTAAAATAGAGACGAAACGTTGGCGAAAAGGTGATTCCGTAAATTAACCCTGACCAAATTCCGAAACGAAGATAAAGTGTGTATTCTTGTTTTACATATTTAGAATTAAACATTGAAAGTCAGAAGCATAAAAAAAAATATGATTATAGTAATTTTGACAAATTAATTATTTAACAAATAATTTTTCCTTTAGGAAAAAAATGCCACGGGCCTTTAAAAACTCTAGTTCAGTTTGGCCAACATCATGATTGTACACATAGGTAGTTTAAATATATACCTATATATATGAGTTCTTTCTTACGTTGATTTCTATGTGTCACAGTTTATTTTAAATGTTATCAGTCCTTCTGGATCGCATTTCGTTTATCATATATATATATATATATAATATATATATATATATATATATATATATGTGTGTATATATATATATATTATTAAAGTAGACGGCAGCTTCCGCATTTACGACTTTTTTGCTCGTTTTCTCTAGTTTTCTTACTAGTTTTTTCTGATAGGGAGTGATTTCATGGAGGAGTTGTCCCAGAGACAACTCATGTTTACAAGAAAATCTGCTGCCAATATACACTAATATGTATATATATATATATAAAAAGCTTTCACATAAACACGTGAAATAACAATCAATGATCAAACCACAATAAGAAATGGGAAAACAAGACTATGATCTTTCAACCGTAACAAGCGGTCTTCGTCAGAGTCAAAAACCCATCTGAGTTGGGTTTTTGACTCTGACGAAGACCGCTTGTTACGGTTGAAAGATCTTAGTCTTGTTTTCCCATTTCTTATTGTGGTTTGATCATATATATATATATATATATATATATATATATATATATATATATGTGTGTGTGTGTGTGTGTGTGTGTGTGTGTGTGTCAACGATCAACCGTTATGGCGGTCAAGTTATTGAAGTGAGTCCTTTATTAGTTTTATTGAAGTTTTATTAGTGAGTCCTTTGTTACGTTTCGTTCTATGTGCCACTGTATATTTTATATATATACATATAACAATATGTCACATAAATACATGAAATAACAATCAATTATCAAACGACAATATGAAATGAAAAAAAAAAAGGCTAAGATCTTTCAACCAAAACAAGGGGTCTTCTTCAGAGTCCAACTGGGTCAGTTGACTTTTTTACTCTGGTGAAGACCGCTTGATACGGTTGAAAGGTCTTGGTCAATTTTCCACATTTTTCATTGTGGTTTAATCATTGATTATATTTATATAATATAGATATATATAGTAATATGAGCTGATATATTATGGAATATTATACTAGAATGGTATGTAATAATAGTAGTAGAATTATATAATAATAGTATAGGTAAGAAATAGTAGTAGATTTTTGAAAAGATATGATGTGACTTTCAGATAAAAGTTAGTATTGTGAGAAACAACTTTTGCAATTTTCTCATAACTAATAAAAAATGGTGGGTTTAGTGTAATAATCTAAATGTCACAATATACATTTCACATTTTAACTAACATTTGTGAGTGAGTAATTTAATTAATAATGGAACGATTGATGACAATTTGGCCCCCAGGGTGGGTTGAGGCTTTGTGGTCTTTTACCATTGCCTCTGAATTTCATAATTAACACTAATTGCAACCAAATGTAATATTTGACCAATCAAATAAACAGACAGTTTACCTGTATCAAACCGTTTGTTTAGAAAATGCTGTCTCAACGATAAAACAGAAAATTGTGATCCAGTAATTATAATGTATATCTGTTTATTGAATATTTTGAACACAGAATACAAACACACACATACACAGACACACACACGCACACACATACACACACACACACATAACACACACACACACACACACACACACACACACACACACACACACACACACACATATATATATATAATATATATATATTAGTATATTTTGGGAGTAGACCTTCAATTAGACATATTCTATAAAAAAGTATGCCAATTTTCATTTTCGTTCGTTTTGCTATTTAATTTCTCAAGTTTTCTGTACTTGGTTTTCAACACTTCAAGTAAATTGAACACTAACTCTCCAAATGATTTATTCTTGAACTCCATACTGATAATCTAAAATATGTTATAAATCTAACAACAAAAACTACACTATAAATTATTTCTACGTTTCAGTCATCCTAGACCATCTTCAGGAAAAGTAATTATATTACATTATTTAATTAATATACTTAGTTTACTTGGAATTTTTTTACTGTAACTAAGCAACTACATAACGGTTTGTGTTCAAATCAAAGTTAGAATGCTGCCCTAGTGGCCGTTTTTTGAACCTTCTATATCAGCCTTTATAACTCAAAACAACCCTAACTAAAACTCATTAAAATTATATCAAAAAAGAACCAGGAAACTAAGAAAGAACCAGGAAATGTCTACAAATATAGATGATACGTCGGCTTAAAGGTGTTGTATTTTTGAAGCTGGACGAAACCTCGATAAAAAAGAAAAATAGTGGTAAATATATGTAGAGTAGTAAATGTAAATGTAGAGTAGTAAATATAATCGAGATAAGGATAACATTAATAGATATATAACAGTTCAAAATTGAGGATAGGTAGCACACAAAGTAAAGAAACACACTTACAAACTCACATTTTCGGGTAATCCGTCTTCAGGAGAAAAGAGAAAGGGAGACCAAGCACGTTGTGGATGCAACGGCTAGTGAATTAATATAAATATATATATATATATATTATATATATACACTTTTTCGTTGGAAATACGATCCAAAACGGACAAATATAGTTCAATAAAGATAAAGAAACATAGAGAAATCAAAAGAACACACTTACAGTCTCTAATTTTCGGTTTGAACCGTCTTCAGGAGAGATAAGA
Organism: Hermatobates lingyangjiaoensis; assembly: GCA_026182355.1. Classification (NCBI taxonomy): domain Eukaryota; kingdom Metazoa; phylum Arthropoda; class Insecta; order Hemiptera; family Hermatobatidae; genus Hermatobates; species Hermatobates lingyangjiaoensis. The sequence continues at coordinate 244,490 of JAPFBL010000371.1, forward strand.
GAGGGAAACCAAGCGCACTGGTTCAGAGACGGTTAGAGACGGTCTCCAACCGTCTCTGAACCAGTGCGCTTGGTTTCCCCCTCTTATCTCTCCTGAAGACGGTTGAAACTGAAAATTAGAGACTGTAAGTGTTCTTTTGATTTCTCTATGTTTCTTTGTCTATATTGAACTATATATATATTATATATATATATATATATATATATATTTATATTTATAAATTTAAATATAAATAAATAAATATAAATATAAATTTATAAATATATATTTATATTTATATATTTATATATATAATAAAAAAGTCACCAAGAATGAAATACAAAAATTGTAGGTTGTAAGTCCTTTCGAGGTTGGCAGTGTAGAAACTGGCACTCTGCTTTATTGGATGAGACTTCTCTGTACAAACTTTCATTTGTATCAGATAACCACATGGTCACCAATACCGTCTCAAATAGGTCTCAAATACCTTGGCTGGCATATACCAGTATTGAAAAATATTGGCAAAAATATGAAAAACATAATAACTTTTTTTTTTTCAATTGGCCATCAATCTTTTGATCGCTTTGCAGATATGAAGGAGGCAGTGAGAAAGGCTGAATGTGGCTGTTTTGGAAGTGCAACGTGAGACCAAGAGTGGGAGTTGTGATTTCTATTAGTAGCAAGTAAGAAGGAGGCGTTAACTATTCAAGAGGACCCAGGACTGAATATTTAACAATCCTAATTCAGGAATGGCTCGCCTCCCATCCTAAATCCTTAATGCTGCCTTCCCCTTGCCTGCAAGACCTGGGCACAATTATCACCGCTAACACGCAGGACACAAGCGCAACGTGTAACTCCGCTCTACTGTTTCTTTCTAGCATATATCCACCTTTTTAATCATTTACTTATACAAAAATAACCCTTCCAGAGCTAAAGGATCACCGCTTTTCCTAAAAGGAATAAATATTCGTCGATTTAAATTTTAAAATACTCCTTTCTTTTTTTTTTTTCTGAATTAAGTGAGAACGAGTGTTTGAGGCCATGTAAATCAAGGCATCCATTTTAATTAACATTTCAGATACTCTATCTTGTTCCAAGCTTTGTTTCCTTAGTATTTTGCATTTGAAAACCATATCATTGAGTCAACCACATTACAATACATTACATTTAGCATTTAGTTTAGTGTTTCCTTAATTCACTTACACCTGATGGATATTTTCAAATGAATAAAACCATAATTATTTATATCGTGACAATACTAAAATATTAATAAAACAGATTTCATTTAAAATTTCATTAAAATTGTTTCTTACGAGTTATTGTTTGTGAAGGGTTGTGGTATAATATATTTCGAATGGCAGACGGGTAAAAATTACCTTTAAACAATAGCTGCACTGTCTGCTGCCAACTAACACTTTAGTACAATAACATATTGAACTATACACAATAAGATAAAAATCATCACAGAAATGAATAAGCATTGAGCATTATCACTATTGTGTTCCAACTAATACTAATTAAGCTAACGTTAATTAAAATATTATTTTTTACTAATGATAATAATTATAACGCATGATATAGAGTTAATATTAGAACGTGTAAAGTGTTAAACAAAACTGTCAATACTTTTTTACAATAAAAGATAAGTAAGAACTAGACTACCCGTCAACACCTTCTTTTTAATGCAATTATGGTCACGTAAATGCAGATAAACTCTAAATTAATTCATTTATAATAAGGTTAGGTTGGGTTGCAGTGTTAGTCCACAAGGGAACACACATAGGCCGAGCATTGGCCCTTTGTGATACCACACAATGAAGATTGATTTTACAGTGGAAGTCCTAAATTTGCCTAACTGAAGTGTATTCAAAGTAGGGATTTTTAACGAGTACCTGACAACGTACCGGCTCGGGACCAACGGTTTAACTTCCTTCTCCGAGGGACGACGTGCTCAGATTTATACACCTCCCGCATGAATTAATCGAGAGACAGGTGAGGATCGAACCCTGGTTCTATCAGTTCAGATGCGAGTACGTTAACTACTGAGCTAACGGCTCCTTATTACTAATAAAGGAGATAATGAACATATTTTTAAGACAGTTCTTTTTGTTTACATTTTTTTGTAAAATGTGAAATTTCAAAAAAAAAAATAATGTTTTCTTTTTGTTTGATCCTCCTGAGAGCAACATGTGATTGGCCATGTTGAAATTTTGTTTTACATAAATGAACTAAAACTCTTTGTAAAGTCTCTCCTTGAGGCTTATAAATAGTCGTGACAAATACTAACTGAATTGGAAATTGAATCCTTATAAAAGAAATGTTGTTTCCTTCAGATAAATTAAATGGAATTTAGTAAATTTCCGCCACAAGTAAGACTAATACAAGAATTATAAATATCAGCATAAGTTACTCTTTTGACAACTGGAAGAAGTTGTCAATTCCTAAGAGGCTACAGCCAAGGCAATTAATCCTGAACTGCTTAATTTATAGGGAATTAGTTTTATTAGGAACTTTCCTGTACCTTCTGACGAATCGGGAGCCTTATTCTCTCATTTTCAATGAAATGGATATCAGGAGAACAAAATACAGACATTATGACAAAGTGTTGTTTGATTCCGGACATAATTGTGTGCTGTCAATATTCTACTTATACTAATTTGATCATTTCTAAAACTTCCGTTAACTATAATAAATATCATTTGTTGATATATTGAATAATTATTTTATATTGTCGTCGATTATTCATTAAACTTCCTCCTTCCATATTTATTATAATTAAATAATTATAATTGAGGTCGATAAGCTCTTATTTAATCTCTTGACTTTATATCAGGTTTTGGAAGCATATTGCACGAAAGTCGCTTTGGCACAGAAGGTAGCACACTGGACCTATAACGACAAGGTTGTGGTTTCGATTCCCGCCTAATTTCTTATATTTTATTCAGTTTAGAAACAAACAATGATCAAACCACAATATGAAATAAAAAAAAAGACTAATATCTTTCAACCACAACAAGAAGACCTTGCAGTTAGGTTTTTGACTCTGAAGAGAACCGCTTGATGTAGTTGAATGATCTTATACTTTTTTTTTCCAATTAAAATTGTTGTTTGATCATTGAATATATATATATATATATATATATATACATATACTGTGTGTATATGTATATGTATAGGAACCCTCAGTGACATTCCACTGGTACACATGAACGCACGTACCTCTTCTTCTTCCCTTCTACTCTCTCCCTGATGACAAACTTCAGTTCGAAATATCGATACAGTAAGTTTTCTTGTTTCCTCTATGTGTTGTCTTTTTCATTTATACATACATATATATATATATATATATATATGAGTTCGAGATTAACAAAGAGCAACACACAAACTAGGCAAACACACTTACAGACTCAAATTTTCGGGTAATCCGTCTTCAGGAGAAAAGAGAATGGGAGACCAAGCACGTTGTAGACGCAACGGCAAGTAACCCATATATGTATAACGGCAAATATATATACCGTTATAGAAATACATACGGAGGGACGACAGTCAACTAATATATATATATATATATTAGTTGACTGTCGTCCCTCCGTCAATTCACTTCTTCTCCTGAGGACGACCACCATTACGGTCGAAATATTGAAAAGTGAGTCTTTGTTGTGTTTCTGTTTATGTGTCACTGCTTATTTTAATTGGTATATATATATATACACGTTTCTGAGTAATCTATAGATAATCTGCTTTTGTATCATAGTATTCAGGAAATACTATAATATCATGTCATAGTAGAAAACATTTTCTAAAAACCAGTTAAGATAAGTTTATTAAGAAATACACCAATATCATGATGTTAATTTTTGTTAATATGGAAATCTCAGTTAAGATTTTGTTGATCGCTTAAATATTAAATACAAAAAACTATATTAGAGGCAGAATATTTTCACTAAGGTTATGATTATTAGTTGATATAAATAATAATAAAAAATGAATAAGGTAAAATAACAAAATTATAATTGAATACGTAATTTATTAATGAAATAAAAAAATAATTGTGGGATTAGTTAAAGGATAACATGCAGAAAAGAGAGGAAATGGTGTGAGGGAAACAAATCTGATAAAAAAAAAGGGCGAAATAAAATGTGGTATGTAGGGGAAGGTAGCCTGGTAGAGCGTACAGTTAAACCAGGGTGAATAAATCCACGTCTGTAGCAGAAGTGGAACTTAAAAAAAAAAAAAAGAAATGCCGGTGGAGGTTTAAGAGGCCCTGTATTGGAGGGAGGCAATTAATTACCGTTCTCTAGTTTACGATCAATTGGAAGGCTGTGTGTGTTTTTCATTAAGCCGGCAGAGATTGATCAGCCAGTCCCTGGGGCTCTCGCAAACAAGCTGCCCCCCCGCATCACCCCCTTCCACTGATTTTCTCTTCAGGGCTGGATATTTGAAAATCCACGTCATCACGACTGATTTGCTATTGGAGGATTACTATTTAAGATTGTTCTTGGAACTCTTTAACCAATTCTATCCATCAATTTAACAACGACAAATAAATAACTTATTATAGGGTAAAAATCTAATGAAATGGTCTCCACATATAAAAATTTACTGATATAAACAACGCGTTTCGAACACGTAGTGTTCTTCCTCAGGTATTAACTAAAAAATACAATGACACCAGAGAGTTATCTATAGTACAAAGTAAATAAGTACAAAAATTAATATAAAATAAAATAAGGCGGAAAGAACGAACCTATGACTCATCCTTAGGTTCGTTCTTTCCGCCTTATTTTATTTTATATTAATTTTTGTACTTATTTACTTTGTACTATAGATAACTCTCTGGTGTCATTGTATTTTTTAATTAATGCCTGAGGAAGAACACTACGTGTTCGAAACGCGTTGTTTATATCATTAAATTTTTATATGTGGAGAATATAAATTAATGAACAATATAAAATAATTTCATTAGATTTTTACCCTACAATGAGTAAATACCACATAATAACTGATTGCACTACATTATAAATAAATAATTTATGTTTGAAATATTTTAAGCTTTACTATAGTTTTATTGTACAGTTTCTGCTTTAAGACTAAAAAAAGTCTGAAGTATACATTAGCGTCAAAGTGGAATAATCGACCCAAGTGGTATAGAATCCCTGGTTAACTGGGACAGCCGCTTATTTCGGATAAATCTCAAAGAACGGAAACCAAACTATGAACTACAATAGTAAATTTGTATGTTTAATTGGGACAACATTCCGCTTAATTGGGACAGTAAATTTAAGATTTCAGTACAGTAGAGTCCTGATTAACCGAGTATGTTTTAACTGAGTTCCGGTTTAACCGAGCCGGTGCAGCGGCAAAACAAACACCACCCCCTTCTAAATCCCGGGAAAGCCAGAAAGGCGGCTTCTTTTTGAACCCGATACCTGTGTTTTAAAAATCCGCAGCTGCCTCATGTTCACATTTGCTATCTTTTCCATCCGAGCCAGTGCAGCGGCAAAACAACCCCCCCCCCCCCCCCCCCCCCTTCCAATGCTTAATGGCATTGTTCCTAAAACCAATCAAATGTATTTCCAAAAAAAAAAGTGAAATTCGTTTAATTGGGACAGCCGCTTAATTGGGACAAAACGCCTCGGTCCCGATGTGTCCCAATTAACCGGAATCGAATGTATATACCAAATTGTTTGTATAAGTTCAAGATTTACCGGATTTAAAAAAAAATAGTATAAAAAAACGATATATTAAACCAATAAACAGTTAGTAATTCAATATATCAAGGTATATAACGACAATAAAATAATAATATGAAATCAGAATTAATTCTTTTGGCTATTAACAGAATGTTTCAAGCCATTTTTTACTCTCATCTAGACTAGTAATTACTGAGGCTAAACAAATTTTAATTTCAGTTTGAAATCTGATATTTTGATGTATAGATTGATTTTTTGCATGTTTTTTGTGTATATTTTATACTAAAAGTCTTAAATAGTAAAAAAAAGTGCCTGTTTATATGTGCTTGTAACTAAAAGGGCTTATACGTTATGGTGGTTGTCCCTTACGTGTAAACTCACATTTGTCGCATGCAAAGCCACTGCTAGTCTTATGTGTGAGGGGGGGGGGGGGGTGCTTAATTAATATTCTGCAGATTATAAGGTCGAAGGCGGTTTACTGCTAAACTCGTGCAGAGAGTTTCTTGGAATGCTTGGCTTAAAGGGCGTTCTTCTAGGTGACTTCAAAACGACTTCCTTTCGCCCTGTGAAATATAGGCTAATTTCAACTAGCGTGACAAATGATTTACTACTATGCAAAATAGTGTCCCTTTATAAAAGTCACTATGCATTCGCAATAATGTGAATCAAGTAAACTAGAGTTTATCAAAATTTTGCTTTGCTTAAGCAAAACCGCTGTTATAAACAGCATTGTACCCAGGGCTTTTATCTCTAGGCAACAAAGATAACTCAAGCTAGACGGTTTCTTGTCACCTAAATGTGATTGTCATTCCTACTGATAACGATTGAAAGAGAATATAAAAGACTAAAGTGTTAGTATTTCCTTATTTGTGTACTGTTTCTCACAATTGACTATTTTCATAACTTTTGGATTGTACTTGGGACTGTTATTTATATATAGTGAATCGTTTCTTGCCTTTGGAGTGACTCGTATCTACATTCCACATAACAAGGCAATCGAAATATAGTAGTAAGTTTCAGTGATTTCTTTTATGTGTATTTTTTTGTATATCTAGTTTATTTAGTTCGTGGAGTCGTTTCATATAGTCAAAAACCCAACTAAAAACCCAGTTGGGTTGTTGACTCTGATGAAGACTGCTTCTTACGGTTTAACAATCTTAGTCTTGTTTTTCCATTTCTTGTGGTCTGATCATAATATATATATATTAGTATCAAACAATCAAGTTAACTTGCTAATATACTTGTTGTTTGGTTCATTTAGCTCTCTGATGATGTTTTGACGAAAGGCCTTAGAACATTATATGTAATATTATTTGTTTTCTTGTGGTGTTTAATTTCATATATTAATATTGATAAAGGTATCAACCATGGAATAGAAACAAAACTAAAGATTATCGGGATTCGATCAGTTTTTCAGGTTCAAATGAAACACGCATTGCCAACGTTTCGGTCTTTATTTAAAACATTTTTCATAGGCAAAAGTATAAATTTTGAAACACAAAAACTAAGTATTACATTACAAATTATTGTACAAAGAATTTCAGTGATTTTGGACTTTTTTTCAGTTTTCTTATTGTAGTTTGGACATTGATATATATATATATATATATATATATATATATATATATATATATTAGCTGAGCCTGCTTATAAATAATCATACAGATTACTTTAAATAAATTTTTATGTATTTATTATCCCTTACTTACTTTTAAAGATGTCATCACAAACTTTTACATTTCTTATTTACTGATTGTTATATTTATAATTATTTGTATTACTTTTTCATTTTATTAAGCCTCTCTTTGAAACATAATATACTGAAGGTTTCTATAATTGAGTAAAATCAAATCCTATGATGGATCAGTAATACTGTGATAACTGCATCTCAATCGGGAATCTCTTGAGAGGCATTTTTCCAGCTAGGTGTCGGATAGGCTATATATTGTGGTCAAACTTTTGATGTGGGATTTTTTGTCGGAAATGGATGTTTCAAGTCACTCTAAGTCAATAAATGGGTGTATGTGTGTGTGTGTGTGTGTGTGTATGTGTTTATGTATGTATCCAAACAGGGGTCCAGCATAAATATTTCACTTTTGACAGGGTACTCTGGATGAAAAAAATGCACGTTTTGCAAATTATCCACACATTTTTAACAAAGTTATTGTAATTCTGGCTATCAGCAAAGTTTAGGGGTATTACTGGAAGAAGTCTTGATCATGGACAAGAGTAAGAACGGATTCGCATTGGTACTGAACTTGGACCTAAAACCAATGTCAACAGTTTCTCAATAGATAACCTTGGAAAATAATTGTTATCCGATTTAAGTACTCTACAACTATATTACAACGCCTACTTACAAAAAAAATGTGTTTTAAGCTCTTTCAAGTGTGGTTTACAGTTTAATTAAGTGTAATAGAGAAATTGTTACAACTGGAACCCAAAATGGAGCCAGGCACCATTATCTTGCAGTTCACTAGGGCTGTCTGTTTCTTGAATGTTATTGTGATTATATAGACAAAACTAGAACATGAGTTTCAGTTTCTGGTATGGTTGGTGACTCCGTCACATTGTAACCACACTGAATTCGATTTCAGAACAAACAGTCATAGGCTGAAACAATATTTCCTTGCAATATGTAAATCGAGTAACTGACTACTCTGCACTACCCAGTGACCCGGCTTCCCTTCAGTGAAGTCAATCATTCTCTTAAACAATAGCTATGATTAGTTACTGTAGAATGAATTAATAACTTTATTGTAGTACACAGTTTAATCTGAGACATTCACTACTGCAATCTTTGATATCATAATCACCACTGTGCTCATCATGATATTATTAAAAATTTTAATATATATACATATTTTCATGATGCTATTCATTCTTGACTAATAAATTCCCTGAATTTATATTCTTAGGGTTTTGTCTAGTACTTAACCTTAATCGTTATTTGTTCTATTTGTTTATCTTAGACTCATAATTAATCTCTGGATTACTTATTGTTTTTTCAAATATTTAACAAGTTTAATTTGATTGTTTTTATTTATGTATATTACTTTTTGTTACTCTTTACATTATTCATTATTGTCTCCCCTCTCTCAGTAAGTTGGCTACACTGATTGAGTAACCGCTTCAGTCGTCACCTGTCTTCAGAGAAATTCACATTCATTTTCTTTATGACAAGGCAATTGAAATATAATATGCAGTTTCTGTGATTTATTTATGTTGTGTCTATCCTTGTTGTGAATATATTTTACACGTAGATTAAAATGGACAATAGCTAGACCAAACCTCGATAAAAAAATAGTATATATATATATATAACAAATTCAATAATATATCAACCGTTTGATAGAATAGGTGTGTTATCTAATCGGGGTTTGGTCAATTTTCCAGGATAAAAAATTAAACTCTCGTTGCCAACGTTTCGGTTTTATTTAAAACCTTTTTCATAGGCATTCATAGGATATAAGAAGAGTGTATGGAGAAGATGCCTATGAAAAAGGTTTTAAATAAAACCGAAACGTTGGTAACGAGAGTTTAATTTTTTATCCTGGAAAATTGACCGAACCCCGATTAGATAACACACCTATTCTATCAAACGGTCGATATATTATTGAATTTGTTATATATATATTTGGGTTTATATAAGAAGAAATATGGGTTTTTATGAGGATATAAGAAGAGTGTATGGAGAAGATGCCTATGAAAAAGGTTGGAGACCTGTGCCAGTGCGCATGGTTTCCCTCTCATATCTCTCCTGAAAACGGTTCAACCGAAAATTAAAGACATTTAGTGTGTGTTTTTAATTTTTTTATATTTTTTTATGTATATTGAACTGTATTTGTCCATTTCGGATCGTATTTTCATCGAAAAAGTGTATATATATATAAATATATATAAACTTTAACACATAGGAAAGAACACAGAAAGTCACTACAGAACTCACTTCGATATTTTGACATTCGTTGTCATCGGGAAGAAGTGCAAAGTACTCGCGTTGAGAAGCAAACTGCTACTCTCTCTCTCTCTTTCTATATATATACTTTAATAACGAAATGTTGAGCCAAACTGAACATAAACATGTTCAAAAACGAAGAATAGTAACAAATAATGAACACCGTAAAGTACGTTTTCTCTACTTAAAGTAATTTTAACATGAGACTGTTATATGTATATAAAGATTGTGTGTGTTAATAAACTGTTTTCATGTTTTGTTTAAATTGTGTATAAGTTTATATAATTTATAATAGTTTACATGCATGTATTACGTCATTAAAATCTGCAATAAACGCTTAGTTTGACCAACTTTAGTTCATATAACTTTAGCACTCGTTTATTGTACTCAGTGAGAACATGAGTTGCCGACCCTTTGACAGAGCTCTGTGAAGTGAGTTCAAAAAAGAGAAAAGAACAAGTCAACAACATTGGAATTATGTCGTTTAAAGCCGCTTAAACATTATATAGTATCCCCTAAGGTAATTTATATAGGTCTGAAAGAAGGAGATGTTTCGGTAGCTAAGCGGTATAACTTTGCCATCCAAAGTTTTCATCATCAGATTTAATAGTATAATCTATCACTAAGATATTGCACTAAATTAAACCTATTATTAACACGCCATCATGTCTTTGTCCATACTTAGTTATTTTAAAAACCGAAACTAACGGATTCAAAATAATTTAAACTATGACACAAAATGATCAGAAATCGATGGTTTCTGATTTAGAAAATAAATGTATAATACTCGTATAATGGATTTATAAGTTATGATTTAATTTTTTGCTTCCGATAGAAAATTGAAAAATGGTTTTGAAACCCCTACCGAGTCTAGTGAGCCAGTCTGTCCTCTTATTTATTCCTGTAAAGGACATGTTGACACGAAAACTGAATCTTCTTTGACAGGTTTTTTCTTTGTTGCTATTATTTGGAGAGCTTGTATAAGGTTTAAGAATCTTGGTAAATCACGCTGTCTGGTTTGTGAAAAATGTTTGGTTGTTCACATTTTTTAGTATTAATTATTTTAACGGCCTTGTTAAGCATTGCCCACTATTATTTGGATCTATCTAGCTCAAGGAAGATCATTTCACTTTATTGCTGAAACTATAAAGTCTTCTTAACCCACCTGTATCATTAATGAATTACCATTATCCTTTTATTCCGTCAATGGTCTGTTAAACTACTTATAGAAATGAAAATTTGGAAGGCATGGTCCTCACACTACAGATGACTAATTGAAACTAAAGTTCCCTGTAAGCTGCGCGCTTCGCCCACTGTTCGCACATGCTCTACCCAACACAAAAATAATCCAGCGCACAAAAAAATTCAACATGCAACATTTTAATGATACTTGTTTAAAAGAGGATCTGCTGCCTATTTATACCAATATAAAAAGATTTCACATAAACACGTGAAACAACAATCAATGATCAAACCACAGTAAGAAATGGGAAAACAAGACTAAGATCTTTCAACCGTAACAAGCGGTCTTCGTCAGAGTCAAAAACCCAACTGAGAACCCAACTCAGTTGGGTTTTTGACTCTGACGAAGACCGCTTGTTACGGTTGAAAGATCTTAGTCTTGTTTTCCCATTTCTTACTGTGGTTTGATCATTTATACTAATATATATATATAATAAATATATATATATATATATATGATCAAACTACAATAAGAAATGGGAAAACAAGACTAAGATCTTTCAACCGTAACAAGCGGTCTTCGTCAGAGTCAAAAACCTAACTGAACACTAGATGCAGAAAACATCTGGTGAGGAGTTGAGACTGGTAAGAAATGGGAAAACAAGAGTAAGATCTTTCTCAACTCCTCACCAGATGTTTTCTGTATCTAGTGTTCAGTTGGGTTTTTGACTCTGACGAAGACCGCTTGTTACGGTTGAAAGATCTTAGTCTTGTTTTCACATTTCTTATTGTGGTTTGATCATTGATCGTTGTTTCACGTGTTTATGTGAAATCTTTTTATATATATATATATTCAGGTAACTCACCACAAATTAAAGAAGATAGTCGCTCTAAGATAGTCGTCACTTGCTCTCTGACGACGTGAAAACGAAAGGCCTTAGAGCGACTGTCTTCTTTAATTTGTGGTGAGTTACCTGAATATTTATATCACGTGTTATTGTGACAATTTTCTATATATATATATATATATATATATTATATATGTGTGTGTGTGTGTGTGTGTGTGTGTGTGTGTGTGTGTGTGTGGTTTACGTGATTTATGCTTCTCATATATCCTAGCACTAGAAACGTGATTTGTTGACTATTACTTACGAATATTAGAAAGAAAAATTTATTATAATATGGGTGTTGGCAGATTTAAACTAGTTTATGTCGTGAAAGTTCAGTTAATAAGTGTATTACCTTGATTATTGCAATTTATCAAGGATATTTTTGAAACTAAAACCGGCTAATTGACTGTGATTTAAACTAAATGAATACAGGAGAGTTTAGCAGGTAGAAGTTGGGCAGATGGCGTCAATAGAAGCGCATATAGATTGAATAAGGGCGTTCATTATTTATACAGAGAGAGGGCGAGGGAAGCAAGTTTGCAGAGGCTGGCGAAGAGCTCTGACAATTAGTTTAATTAGAAGAGCTGGTCTTGTGCTGACTCGACGGCCTCTACCTGCCTGCCCATATCACTTCTTGTCTAATGTTCCCATTAATAAACCACCCGACTGGTAATCACTAGGACCACTGTCTCCCTTCTCTCAACTCAATCAAAACAATATTTCAACCATGGTTCGTAACCACGGTCTCCTCATGATTATCTTCTTATATACAACTCCCTGTAGTCCATAAGACTTCTTTTTCAGTCATTCTTCAGGAAGATATGTATGAATCATTTATTAATTGGGACCCATTTGACATACCTGATGTCGCATTTCAAAGTTTATTCGACCATAGAATGTTGATTTCCTAGAATAGTCATTTTTCCTATAAAAAAATAATATTCCTATAAAATAACAGTAAGAAAATCAGAAATCCGCCGAATAACTAGCCTTCTTCACATTTAGAAATTGAATTGAAACATCATGATTGACTCTGAGAAGGAAGAGTTATTTTTGTTAAAAGATCATAGTCCGATTTCTAAATTCCTTCTCATTGTTTAGACGATGATTTTTGCTTCATATGCCCATAAGATATCATCAAAAGCGATTTAACAAACTAAATATATGGTTTCGTATAAATGGTACCTGATATCGTAAACACTCAATATCAACTGTTTAATGACCTCGTCATCCAATATGCATTTTTCGTTTCCTAACGTTAGTAGATTAGGGTGTTTCTGAGTGGTTGATGTTCACCTCATAGCTACAAAGAATTTCACAGAAACATATTCTATTCAGGTTCAAGGTTGGTATTGTAAAGACCAGCTTAGCTCAGTGGTTAGCATACTCGGCTCTGAGGTGGTAGTCCGGGGTTCGATCCCCAACTGGCCCTCGATTTATTCACAAGGGAGGTGAATAAATTTGAGTGCAACGTCCCTCGGAGAAGACGTTAAACTGAGCCTGTAGAACATCAGGTACTCGTTAAAGATCCCTATTCGAAATGCTCTTGAGTTAGGCAAAATTTAGGACCTCCCAATATAGAATCTGTAGAATCACCGATCAAACAAAAAACCGTTAAACAGCTGACGTTATCATTTACAAATAAAAAAAATATAGGGTTGGTACACATGAGACCATTCGCCAAATCACCACGCTTGATTATAGAGAAATATGAATTCTCATATTTACTTATAATCAGGGTTAATGTCTTCATTGGCAAATGTTATCTTCCTCATGGCGATGTACTGGGATGAGGAGTTTGTCAACCAATGTCTTCTGATTTAGATGAAGTTTCATATTCTGCCTTCTTCTTCCATCATCATACTTACCTCCCATATTCCTTTTAATAAATATACAGTACAGGTAGGAGGGTATACTTTGGATGAAGATGTCGATATCGAGTTGTTCTCAAAGGATATAAACGTTTTGGGAGATCTTTCGCCCTAAAGAATGGGTAAAACTTAGTAAAACTATCAGATGAGCCATGATAGTTCATAGTTTATAACTGTAAGCATTGTCAAAATTACAATATTGACTGACAAAGCATTGGAAAATAGGTCAGGGTAGCCTAGTGGTTGGGCATCGCCTCTCAACTCGTAGACCAAGGGTACTATAGCTACTCTGTCACTCGATTTATTGTATACTAACGTACCTTGTCAGTATGTACACTATATATAGTGTACAAATGCGTGGTTGACTGGTGTGTGTGTACATGCGTGTATATGTGGGTTATTATACAAAATAATTATATATAATAAAACAGTTATAAATAAAAGATATTAAAATTAAATAATTAGAAATATAATTTAACTATAGTGTTGATTAAAATTATTACAATTAAAAATATAATTATTAATCAATATTGTATTTACATTATATTTTCAATTTAATAAAATATTTATAAATAAAATTAAATAATTAAAAATATAATTAAAATATAATATTGATTAAAATAAATATAATTAAAAATATACTTCATAAAATAATTGAAAATAAAATAATTATTATATAATAATTTTAAAATATATTAAATAAAAGGTCAGAAATATACTACGGTAGTCAAACTTGTTGCCCGTTAACATTTTAAAATATTGTTTTCATTAACGCGTCATTGATTTGAGTCAAAGAAGTGATAATTGTATACTAATTCTATTATTTGTTCATTTAAAAATCTTAAAATATATATATTTTTATTTTTTCTAATAAATGGTTTTGAATAAAATCAGTTGTACTGGAAAATTCAAACTATTCATTTAAAAAAATAGAAACGAACATATATAACATACATAATTTGCAATTATATTTATTATAACATATTTTATTTATAACAAAATTTATACAAAATTAGTAATAATTTTAAAATTTATATTTTGAAAAGATTTGTAATATGTTTTAGTTAAATTGATATGGATTTAAATTTTTTTATTGAAAGGTAGAGGAATTCTTTTTAAATTTTGTTTAACAACTTGGTTGAAAGTTTAGTAAATTTGGTGTGGATTAGATGGGAGTTGTTTGAAAACCAGTTTATCCCTAAGAGAGTAATAGCTATAATCAAAACTCATGTATTTGATAACTCAAATGAGAGTTATATTCATATAGAATAATAGGTTATTAAAGTGTGTATGTCAAGTTTTTTAGTACTCATTAAGGGTATGCAGTGCTGCAGGAAGTGGGTTGAAGTCGCTTTAATCAGGTGTAGAGAGGGATAGTGTTTTCAAGAGGCTCTCGGCCGGTATCTGTACAGCAGGCACTGATATGGAAGCAACTTGTACAGTCCAGGATGCGTCAGCTGCCTTATCTGACCTACTTCTGTGCCTTCCCAGTCAGCCTTCTTCTATCCACTTCCTGACCTCGTACATTCCGCAAAAAAAAAAAAAACATATCTGAATGCCAACTTAATCAAGCCTTTATCATAGTGTGACAGTTGCTAGCTTTAGGTAGGGCTAGACATCTAGTGCGACAATTCTGATAAACATTATATATTGTAATATTTAAATAAATATCATCGTGTTGTGTGATAAAAAGTTTCAAAAAATCCTTATTTTAATCAACTAGAATAATGCCAAATGTAAGGATTTTGATGTTAAATCAAATGGGGCCATTAGAATTAGCTCATCAGTTGTACTACGTGTATGAAAACACCATCAAACCAACTAAACAACAATGTGTGAAGTTGGAAAAAAATTTTCAGAAATTATAACGAGTGGGGGGTCAAGGTAGCCTAGTGGGAGCGCACTCGCCTCTCGACTCGTGAATCGAGGGTACAATAGCCACTCTGGCACTCGATTTATGATTTATTCATAAGAGAGGTGAATAAATCTAAGCGCATTAAGCCATCTGTCCCGAGTCTGTACGATGCCAGGAACTCGTTAATGATCTCTATATCAAATATGCGTGAGGCAACAGTTAGTACTCCAAATTTGGAATGTTCATTGTTTGGTATCACAAATGGACAATGTTCGACCTGCGTGTGTTCTATCGTGGAACGGCCACTGCAACCTAATCTATTCTAACTATAACAAATACGGTTAAACAAGTCATGAAATATAGAAGAGTGTGCAAAAGACGAGTTAATAATTTTATTACTGCCTAAAATAAAAAAAATATGCAAGACTTAAGAGTTAAAAATGTTAGAAATTTACGGAACTAGATATTGGCCAAGGGTGGTAGTGCGGATATGGTAAATAACTAGTCGAGATGTAGGGATGTGTACTTTATTGATTGGAAAGTTTGTTGGTTCTTGATCAGTTGACAATATATCAGGAATATAGCATCTTTAATTGTACATGCGTAATGTTAGTACCACTGAGATTATTATGATTTATATTATTAATATGGGAAACTGTCGTACCTTGTAACATGATCTTGGAGTTGTTTGAGCGCTCTTGGACGTTGTCCATCTTCAATCGCACTTAACCAACCGTTAGGTGCGATCGAAGATGGACAACGTCCGAAAGCGCTAAAACAACTCCAAGATCATCTTTCAAGGTATAGTTTCCCATATTATTTTTTTTAACATATTTATTTGAATACACAACTACGCATATGATGTGTAACAAGCATATGTAGTATGAGCAATACAAATAACTTTAACAAACATGAGCAAAGAATGGAACTTACTGGTTCAACTTTTCACTTTGTTTCCTGATTGTGGATCATAATGGCAGTAGGTCCCTAGGCCATCTTCTCTTAAGTCGTCTTGGGGGATTCTGAGAATGTGAGGGAGGAGCAAGGTTTTGTACGAGTGGATTTGGGTGAGAGGAAAGTTTGGTATGAAACGCCTTGTAACGATCAGTGGCTAAGTTATATATAAAAGCGATTTTTAAGTCCCTATGAAGAGTGTGGTTTGTGACATTATAAGGTGTATTAGTGATAGTACGGAGGATATTTGATTGTAGTGATTGTATTTTATAAATGTTTGAAGGTTTTGCACAACCCCATAGTTCAAGTCCGTAAGTCCAGATAGGTCACAGTAATGTTTTATATAACAGTACTTCGTTGTGGAGTGTCAATTTTGAATGATTTCCGAGAAATCTTTATAGTAGTAAGTATCGTCATTTTAGGTCAAGTCTTTTCAGCCAAGTATGAGGATTCCAAGTCAAGCGTTTGTCAATGAAGAGCCCCAAGTACCTGACAACATCTGCAGTTGGAAAGAGAGCGCCATTCATAGTGATATTCGGACATAGTCTTTTTTTTTAAATGTGAAATCCCATATTAATAATATAAATCTTTAATTGTATTTTGAATCATCTTGTTTGTTTTGAAGTAACAAATATATGTATATTTCCTTTTTTATAATCTCAAACAAGTTTTAAAAAAGAAAATGTGATAGGGCATTTTTCTCCCTAAGAGGACGAAGATTCGATTTCTAAATGAAATAAAAAAAAAAAAAAAACTGAAAGGAGGGAAGTTTAGTAATAGCATTAAGAGTGAAATACGGTGGGAAAGAGGGAGCTATTGAAATCGGAACTAGAGTGAAGTTTAAGAGACATCCATTGAATAGTAATAAGAATAGAGGGGGAGGAACAAATGAAGACATGGGAGACCATTTCTCTGGTAAATGGCGCTAGTTCCTTACCTTGTCAGGCAAAGCAGCCAAGTGGCCGCTATATTTAGAGAGATCTATTTGCAGGGATATTGCTTTAGGGCGCTACGTGTGCCTACTGTCAATGAGTGGCACGTTAGCTAGTCCTTCTTTTACACAATCAACTTGGCCAAACTAACGTACCCTGTTAACCGTATCCTCTTTCAAAACAACCTCTATCGTTACTGTCTCAAATATATTTTTTTTTCCTTTTTATTCCTTTTTTTTTATGGTATAAGGAACTGGTGTTTCAGGTCAGCTCGAGTTGATTTCTTTGATTACAACTCATCGTTCATTGTAACCAAATAGATTTTTTATAATTGTTGAAGTTATTTCAACAATTATAATAGTTCCGGGCTCATATTGTAGGTGTGCATAGATTTTTGAGCACGAAACATCCTTCAAGTTTTCCAACATTGATTAGTCAGTTTTTAAGTTTTATTTCATAACAACTGAATTAATTGAACTATATAATTAGGTTTCATACTCTCATTTAAAAAATTTGACCAACTTAGCTGTCCATGAACTAAAGTGGTACCTGATAGAATACAACTAAGTAGATTATGGCCCACACATATCACATGTGTAAAAAAATCTGGGGTAGTTGGCAGATTACCATTTTCTAATTGGGCGGTTTACATTTTCGAAGGATGCTCCCCAATTTAGAGCCTAGTAAAGCTTTTATAGAGCTATCATCCAACTATAAGCGATGATCGGGAAATCAGAAAGATCGAGCATAATATTTGAAATAAAACGTACCTGCGAACAAGGAATATCACTCTCCTTGCAATTGATAGTTCCAGATTTCCTGAAGAACTTTCCAAATTCTTTTAAGTGTTAGTTAGAAGCCATTCTACGAGAGAACACGTATAGTCAAAATATTGAACCTTAAGGATACCACACAATAAACATTCTGCATTGGGATTTCTAAGTTTTACCTTATCAAGTATATTTACTTGAGGGACCTTTAAGATTTTAAAGTACCTGACATTGTATAGACTCAAGACTAACAGCTTAACATCCTTTTCAAGGGGCAAGGTGTTCAACTTTTATTTTTTACCTCCGTCATGAATAAACGGAGGGCTAGAGTGGGTATCGAACCCCAGATCTACCAATCAGGAAGCGAGCACGTAAACTACTGTGCTACCCTGGCCCCTGCACCAAACTAATAAAATACATTCAAACATTAAACAACTCCATCAAATCTTGCATTTATTGATTCAATATTACAGCAAATATTTAACTAAATTAAAGTTATTTCAGCAATTATAAGGGGTTGAGAGGAGTGGAAGGGAAGAGAGGGATTTTAAAGAGTTAACGAATAAAATTATATCCCTACATATGCTACAATGATACCCCGTACCTATAATTGAAGTATAATTCTACATATGATACAGTTATAACCTCACGTATGAAACAATATGCTAAATCACATATGATATAATAACATATGATTAATGAGACATCTACTTATAATATTACCATACAGCTACAAATTGACTAACAATAATCAATACAGAAATGACTACAAAATAATCAGATGGCTGTAAAACAAAAAGTATATTAGAGTTGTTTTCACTGGACCAACCCGTCAGTACCACATCCTTGGTGTCTTCCTGATGATGAACACAAAGTGTTCGAAACGCGTTGAATAAGACTTCATTTGTGTGGAGACTTTTGTTGGTTTATCCATTTTACCTCAGAAAAAGTATATTGTATACATTGCAGTGTAGCTCAGATTAAACTAATGAATGGAATGACTGTTTGTCTATAGTTCTTTTAAAAGACGTATTGGTTCTAGAGTTGATCTGAAGGTACTGCAGTTGGATGTACATATGAGACTCGGATAAATGTAAGATGGAATCAATAATAACTACAAACATTATTGAGATTGCATTTTACAAGAATAAAGTTACTGAAATGTAGAAATTATTTAAACATTAAAGAGCGTAGCTAATATATACATTGTTCAACTGAGGCAAAATTCATTCGGCAGTGACTGGAGGCATGTTAATTTTCCAGGGGGACTTCAATTTCCCCTTGCCTAATGGGCTCGCTGGGGAACAAGGTTTTTTTTTCCAGTTGAGGGCAGAAAAAAAAAAGTGTTAAAGGGTAAGGGAGAGGGATGGGGTGGGTGGAGTGGGGGGGGGGATGTAATTTGGAGGTAGAGAACGATAAGGGGTAATAAGAGATGTCGTTTGGTTGGGGCCGTGCCGGGTATGCAGTCCAATCTGCATGGCCACATTACACAAATAAGCCTCCTCTAACGCTTCTTCAACCCAACCTATAATTATCTTAACCTCGAATCTGCCTTCTTTTAGCCGAGTCATCTGACCCGCTTGGCCTCCTGAGTCATTCTCAACACTTTCATCCAATGGTTTTCCCTTAACAAGTCTCAAAGAGTTTTACATATGAAAAAGACCTCAAAATCTTATGAATACAACGTACTTTAACTGTTTTCTGCCATTTCAGTTAAATTACATACCCATGTAGTAACAGCTACATAAAATCATAACTATGCCATAAACGTGTCATGTTCAAAACAATATAAATCAATGTTATGTAAGAATTAAATAAGAGTTGTGTAGTTAAATTTTAATCCAAAACTACTTACAAAAAATATTGATTGCAAACTTGAAACTACTGAGAAATATTTTGAAGATTTAGACAAATTATCTTTGTGGTAGGTAATATTAATAATAATATTATTACTTAATAGTAAAATACTTTTTTGATTGACAAACTTCATTTTTGTGGGAGTTTTGTTGGTTTATCCATTTTACCTCAGAAAAAGTATATTGTATACATTGCAGTGGAGCTCAGCTTAAACTAATGAATGGAATTCATTAGTATACTATTTAAAACGTACAAGAAAATTCCAATGTAAAAAAATAAAAATAGCGAAATTAAAAACAGAGACGTACAGTATTTAATTTTTGGTTTTGAACTGTCTTTAGGAGAAATAAAGAAAGAAACCAAGCAGACTGCTGCAGAGACGGTTAGAGACCCTCGTAATTTTTGAATTTCTTACTGTGGTTTAGATTAGGGTTTGGCAATTTTTTTACTCACCTACCCTTTCATAGAATATTTAAATTTTTATTGACCCCTCCTCCCTGTGCTCACATATGAAAAGTTATATATGCGAGTTATATAACCCAAAAATTTATCTTCTATCGTAATCTACAGTATTCCAAGCTATTATCAGGGGTAAAAATAGTTTTAATTGATATAGAATAATAGAGAATAGTAAAATGGAATATAATAGGAGAACATTTCTGCTAATAGAGAAGTTTGATTGTATTACTTTACTATAAGTAAAGTATAGTGATCGTGAAAAAATTCGATCTCGAGATTTTGACGGAATTACATGTTTTGAGGTCCCAGAAGTCGTTTTATGAAGTTTTTTCGATGATGTGTGTGTGTGTGTGTGTGTGTGTGGGTGGGTGGGTAGGTGAGTGTGTTAGCATTGCTTGTTACCACGCTACGGTCCAGAATCTTTGATGGATCAAGTTGATATTTTACACAAAAATGGGCCCCATAAAGAGGAAGATCCCTATTGTTTGGGAAGAATTATGCATGATGGGAAAGTCACTTTTTTTTTTGTAATGCAAAATAAACATTTATCGTAGAAAATTTGACTTGAAGTTAATTATATAAAACAAAGGTGTCACTTGATGGCAACAATATAACTATAACTACTATGGAAAGACATGTCGTCTTTTTATAAAACCAGTAGCATGAAAAAGTCATTAACTTAACTTAATTTTTCAATAATGCACTTGGTATCAATGAGACGGTTGTACTCAAGTGATGAACTGAAGAAACACTATTGATATTCGGTAAACTTTTATCACTAGTCACCATAGTTCTCCAAGTTCAGTTTGTTTCTTTGCTTCATCAAAATTGATTTCGCGTGACTCAAATCAGGTTGGGTGGACCATGCACTACGTTGGGAAGGCAAGTAAAAAATGTTTGACTACTGCTTTGTGCTTACGGTATTTTTTTTTTAGGAATATTGATATTGATTCAATATTCTGTTAGGGTTTTAGGTTCAAACACGCTTTAACTGCAGGATGTACCATACACTCATTTCAACAAGTTCATCTTCTATGTATGATTCCTTATTTTCACTGTCTGTCCCCATATCAAATGATAGTCAGTATCAAATTGGTATCAAAAATTCAAAATTTCTTTTTGAAATCAAAAATTTTTTGTATAAAAATGAGTAACTAGCAAGGCGAGAATATGCATGATGATCTCCAAGTCTTGGAAAAATGTTGGGTATTCTTCTTTCAGCCAATCAAAGACTCGTTCGATGAATCCTTCAAACCATCGGTAGACCCCCTTCATTATTTCTGGGAGATTGTTTCACACACAACATTAATTTAGTATGTTTATTCAATATAACTGTTGATCTTCAATTTATCTTACATTTAGAACCAAAATCATTTATATAGTCTTATAAAAAGCTTTCACATAAACACGTGAAATAACAATCAATGATCAAACCACAATAAGAAATGGGAAAACAAGACTAAGATCTTTCAACCGTAACAAGCGGTCTTCGTCAGAGTCAAAAACCCGCAAGTAAGTTGCAGAGTCAGTTGGGTTTTTGACTCTGACGAAGACCGCTTGTTACCGTTGAAAGATCTTAGTCTTGTTTTCCCATTTCTTATTGTGGTTTGATCATTGATTGATATAGTCTTATATGTGGTGTTTTAAATTTTGTTAAAATAATTTTACCAGTTATCCAAGGAAAAAAAGTCCATATCAAAATAAAATTTCACATATATTAACCAGATGGTCTACATAGATTACCTTAGGTGAAACTAGAGCAAACACCAACTGCCACCTTTACAAGAAACACTCAAACGTGCATAATATTATGTAAAACTAGAGATCTCGTGACCTGTTGGGCAAGAGTTCGCATATTTTACATTAATGTCTTTTAATGTATCATAAATTTTTACAAATACGAAAATTCATTCTTAATAAATTCATAAGAAAAATTAAGTTCTTTATTGAATTTAGGGAAATATTATTTCTATATTAGTACTTTATTCGTTGTATTAAGTAACAATGTTTATTTATGGCTAATCAGATATCAATTTGTTTGGTTAGGAATTAAAGAGAAATTTCTTAATTTAGTATCTTCTTATTTTGTTTGTTAATAGTGAATTAAGAAAACTCAAATTTGGTTCTCTCACTCTCTCTTTGTGTGAGTGTGTGTGTGTGTGTGTGTGTGTGTGTGTGTGTGTGTGTGTGTGTGTGTGTGTTTGTGTTTTCAACATGTTCCACTTTATTGTATTACATGCAAGTGATACATTATTTACAAACGTTTTATACAACCATATAACTTAGAACTATAATTTGGCTGTATACAATGTTGACAATGATGAAGTATTAGCAATTAGACTATATACAGTTGTTATGTAACTGTACATACATGACAATTTTAGTACTTCAATTTACAAATATTATGCGAAGTGTTTTATAATTTACAAATTACAAATAAATTACAAATTGCAAATAATAACAAATTACAAATATTAACAAATTACAAATTACAAATAATATAAATTGTAAATTACAAATTTACAATTATTTAAATACAATTAATTATACTATATATAATGGTAGCTTATGAAATTATAATGATGTTGTAAATATCAGCGTATTTCATAAATTGGTCAGATCAACCTCGTTTAGAAATTTTAGGAATGACTTTCTGAGATCATTTTTCATTAGGTCTTCTTTTGAAGGTGGCCAGGTTTTCCCAACACTTTCTACTTGTCTTCTAAGATGAAATCGTTTACTATCTAAGATATTACAGTTATAAATAAGATGGTCAACAGTTTGAGTTCCTTCGTCACAAGGACACCTAGAGGAGTTGATGACTTTAATTTTGTAGAGATATGCTCGCATCTTTCCGTGGCCGGTCATCATTTGAGTTTCATTGTATGTCAGTTTCAGATCTATTATCTCCAGTCGAGAGTAAACTGTAGGGAAGTTGTGTGTGTTTGTGTGGTTTTTTCCACCCACCTGTACTCTTGCTGGTGAGAAATTTAAAAATTAATATACAAAACATCTGTCACACTAGGTATAACATGTTATAAAATTTAAATAAATTACACTTTCAGAAATTCTGAATGTATACAATAGATTCACTTAAATATTAACAAATTGAATTTTTTCTAATCACAGAATGTAGTATATGAGCTGTTATTTCTAAAAGTGGTACAAGTCCATTTTATAAAAAAAATGAGGTAACGGTAATTTTAGTAAGATATAGAGTTCTTCTCTTCATATTTTTAATTATACATTCAATGGAGTACGATTTTGCCATAAAGTGAAAGAAAAACGTTTTGCTATAAAATGTTAGCGCAAAAATATTTTTTTTTAAATTGGAGTAAGTCCATTCCTAATAGTTATAATTAAAACAACTTTCTTATTGCAATTATTATTGATTATTTTGACTGCACTGTGCACTGTATTTACCATGAATACTTCACTAAACTAGTAGTAAAAGACAAATAATTTCAAAATTATAAGTTTTTTGGTTTTTTTTTTGTTATCTTAACGAAGTTATTTACATGATACACTTGTTTATTCATATCGCTTTTTCAATATGACTATTTTTAACTCTTAATGAATTTGATTACTTGAGTATTTAAATGGCTGCATTATTACATTAAAAATCCATTCTATTAAAGCTAATGTTTGATTAAAACATAGACTTAAATTTATTCTAGTTTTTATTTTTTGTAATACGTTATTTTTGAAGATGGTATAAGTCTATTTTGAGCTAAGAAAATCATTTATTTTTTAAAAATAATATTAATTATTGTTTCATAATAAAATTTAAAAGGTATAGTATTAAAAACATTACTCGAATAGATTAACGTTTGCCAATATTTTTAAATTAAGTCAAATGCAAACCCTTAATTATCTCGATACATAAAAAAATTGACTTATACCACTTTCAAAAAGAACAGCTCATATATAACGCTTTAAAAAATACCTAAAGCGATTTTTTTCTCTATGAAATGTAGAAATTATTTTGCAGAGAGAATTTCTGATTTGGATGATTACCAACAGCAACCAGTGGCCAGGATATACTGGATTAGGGGGTCCTCTGTAGTTACTAGTATCAAGCAGAGAGCAGAGGTAGAGATGCTGCCAAGTCTGTGATCTTCTATGGTTGCAGATGTATGCATCTTCTGTATTATGTGAAATTAGATTAAGAAACGATGTTTTCCGTCTGAACCCCGTCAGTACTTGTGCCATTTTCCGTTATGATATTCTATTATCGGTGAAATTCTAGTTTATCTTCATTTTATTGAGGTTCTGCCATCATTTTGTCATTTCTCTCCCCTTTTCCTAGCCAACTGTTTATGTTTCCAGTGTATACTTTGGCTGTGCTAACTGTATCCAAGTACGGCATTTCAAAGTTTAGTCTTTATAAAACAGAAGAAATATATTTTATTGATCTTCTTCTCTGACTTGGTATTATTAAGTATACAGAGAATTATGCATTATTCAATAGAAAAACCTGTTTGGACGAATAGACTGTAATATCTTACAATATCTTTTTGTATTTTTAATATGAAGTCAGTTGTTTATTTCATTTAAAGTATTTGTCTATCTTCTTTGGTAACACTGTGTCATGTAATAATTTATTTTTTAATCTCAAAAGTTACATCATAGTATAAAATTAGGGATACTTTAACATTTTGCATCGAGTTTGGTTTGGAGTTTCCAACCCAAAAAGTGAGTTTAGAGAAAGTTGTTACTTGCCAACTGAGCAGAATTCCTCTTCTTTTTAATCTCCTGGAGACGACTTTGTCAAAATATTAAACGTTTGTTTAAATTGTTTTTGTTTCTCCGTGATTTTTTTTGTTTTAAATGTTACGTAATATATATATATATATATATATAAATGATCAAACCACAATATGAAATTGGAAAACAAGACTAAGATCTTCAACCGTAACAAGTGGCCTTCGTCAGAGTCAAAAACCTAACTGAAACACTAGATGCAGAAAACATCTGGTGAGGGGTTGAAATAAAAATCAAAACAAAGAAATAAATATCTTCATATTGATTGGATAGGAGCTAAATTTATTACCTACTAGCAAATGTACCCGTCTTTGACGGAATCAAAAATTCTATTATACTTGGTATTCCAAAATATCAATTATAGTATTATACTAATACTATAATAAGAAATTGTAGAATAGTAGAAAACACCATTATTAGTACAGTGTTAAACAAATGCCTCTGTATACACTACATTAGCTGTCTGTCCTTCAGCATGGAAGAACAATCAGTTGAAACCTCTGACTATTGAGCAAGTAAACTACAGTTGACCACGTGAGAAAAACTTGGTTTTGCTAACTTGAATTCCTGCGTTAGATAAAGTCTCCCTTTGCGACTTAGTTAACGTCATTGCGAAATAGACTCTGACCGGACTTTGCAATAATTTCAACGTAAACAGACAGTGGCTCGGAATCAATGGTATGTGTGGTATACACACAGACTCCCCGATACCACATCCAGTCATTATGTCCGCCTCTATGGCATATCTGTGTAGAGCACGAACTCAGAGTCGTGTCCCGTTGCACAGTTTTGGGGCACTCATGTTTCGTAACATGAAATTTGTTACTGCTACTAAATTGCAGCATGATTGGTTCTCCTACTTTAAGTTTTTACTCATCAGCAGGCAGTCCAGGAGAAATAAATTCACAGTCAAGAAATTCAATTAGATAATGAACTGCTTCTTCATCACTAATCCAATCTCTTTACTGACTTGTAAGTTCTTTCCCTGGTTTCATATAATGTAAGAACTTGTTTGTTGATTTCTCATGCCTGGTCATATTAAGGGCTGAGAATTGCTCGTTTACAAAACGTTTATTCTCAATAGATAGTACATCCTTAACTCTGTGAAACACCATTTCAATGATGTCAAATACGCAATATATTCATATGCTCAATTGAAATTAAAATCAACTAACAATACCTACTTACCACACCTGTGTATTTTCAAAACAAACTTGTCTGTGAAGTTAGGAAAATACAGCTAAAAGCCCCATAACTTCGCTTCTGTACTGAATTAATAATCTATTTAGAGCCCATATTTTAAGTTAGGCCCACACAAATCCAGTGTCAATGTTTCAGCTCGCTATGTCTTATGGTGGCTGAGTTTACTTGTGACAAACATTTTTGCGTTAAACGTCCATAACTTCACTTCTACGTTGAATTTCCAATCAATTCATAACCTATATTTTAAGTTAGACCTACACAAATCTACTGTAAAAGTTTCAGCTTTATATGTCTTATGGTAGCTGAGTTTACCTGTGACAAAGTTTTGCGGACAAACAGACAAACCGACAAACCGACAGAAATTTTTCTAAGGGTGGATTTGGTTTCTCCAATGTATGAAACGTAAAGAAAACTTGAAATGAGTCAGTTCTAAGCAATGTACAGACAAAATCATTATTTTATTTATAAAGATGAAAAATCAATATTGTTAAGAAATATTATTGAATCGTCTCTAATTAAATTTAATAGATCAAATATTATAAACATTACTAACGGTCTCTTCAAACTTGATACTTTCGTTACGAGGGCAATAGCCTCTTCTAAGAGGGTTGACAGTTAGCGGATAGTTTTTTATTCTTTCTTACTATACTCCTTTGTTTCTCCAAACATCCCTTTCTGGACATTAGTCCTTTCCTGCGCTTTCACCCTTTTAAAATACCACTCTTCCCTCCCACTCTTCTCAACTCCTCACCAGATGTTTGCTGCATCTAGTGTTCAGTTGGGTTTTTGACTCTGACGAAGACCGCTTGTTATGGTTGAAAGATCTTGGTCTTGTTTTCCATTTTCTTATTGTTGTTTGAATATTGAATAATATATACATAACTAATACTAAAAAATGATAAATGGTGATTTCCTTGATTTTAGAGTCACATGAGTTTATTTTGGAACTTTTGCATAGATAATAGTATATGTAAATAATGGGTATTATTGATGTGATATAATTTAAGATATGTATATGTTAAATTATAAATAGTCGATGCAGTTTTAATTAGTACAGTTCTGATGATTTTGTTCAACTGGTTTTGTAAGCAGTCCATCCTCAAAAATGGTATGAGTAATTGAAAATGCGTCATAAAAATTCATGATTTTTTTTTGACAATAGATAACCACCGAAACTGGTGCATAAATAGTATATAAGGTAGAATGGGTATAATTTAATACAACTGTATGCATTAAAGATTTGATTGCTAAAGAAAGTTATTTATTGTTAAGATACATTTGTGCTTGGTTATTGTAATGTGCACTGTCCAGCTAGAGGAGTGGAGAGTGCAGTGCTTGATATATGGAGTGAAAGGTCGGCGAGGATGGTGCAGGGGCGTCTCAGAGAGATAAGAAGTTGGGTGCGCCCTCACAGAATGCCCTATTCTAGCTCTGTCACTCCCAGCCCTTTCCCCAGCCTTCCTTTTATCATTTTCTAAGAAAAATATCAACTTAGCGAAAACCGCTGTATCCTCGACTTTCACGTTTCCAAACACTCTCTACAATACTCTCAACCAATCTTGGCAAAACTAACCCTTTAAAACATCTCATCCTGTATTGAAAACATACAATCTCTTTATATCAGAAAACTAATTATTAACTTTCAAATTTTTCCCATTTTAATCACTGAGTGTGTGTGTGTGTTTGTGTTGTTTGAGTGTGTGTTTGTGTGTGTTTGAGTGTGTTTGTGTGTGTGTTTGAGTGTGTTTGTGTTTATATTTTATATTTAGTTTATATTTTAAAACTTCACTACCTTTTGAAATTACATACTTAAAAGGCAACTTCAATTAAGTAATCACCATTTTTTAGTACCAGGGACATTCAGTAACTGAAGAGACGAATTGATGTATTTCAGTATTTAATAAAAAAAAAATTATCAGTATTTCTACAAATAGTCACTTTCAGTAAATCTAAAGAAAATCGTTACTAATATTTATTAAAATTAAACTTGTTTTTTTATACCGGATGTTAAGTAGTGTTTGTCTAGTTTTTTTGATCAACTTTCTAACAAATTCTTTGGCTTACTCGTTGTTGGTAAACTTTTCTATATTTGAAGCCTCATTGAGTATACCAAGCAAAGAAAAATCCAAAATTAATACTTCATAGAGGATGAGTTATAGTATCTCTAAGGTATGCTTTTAATGGTATCTTGAGTCATCTGGAAGGGGCAATGAGATACGTTGCTTGTCTCTTCTTCCTAGGTTAACTTTGTTCATCAACATGTCACACTGGTAGGAAAAGTTTATTCTATGATGATTTTATAAATAATTCCAAATGACGATGCCTAGAGTTCTCTCAAAGGATGGTTTAGGTTTACATGCATTTTCCTAACGATGTTTACATTCTAAATTTCTTGCTTACACAGGAGCTGATATAGCTTCATTCCATTCTTTGTCATTTGGACTCTGATTCAAAATATCACGTTAAAACCTTGCTTAAAAAAAGGGTCATTTTTTTTCAACAGTTTATTTTTTATTTTGTATTTTATTTCAGCATGTTCCACTGTGTATTACATGCATCATCGTCAAATTGTACGTAATACTTCATTAACATGACATTAACATATGCAATACTTTCATTAACACTACAAAGTACTTATTTTAACTTATTTACATTCATTCATAATTCAACAATTAATTATCTTTTTCTTAAATATCTATGCCGTACAAAAATTTTAGAAATTCCTTATAATAAACTTTTTTAATTAATGAGGAAGGCCTAACGGGCCACTCCTCTCCACACACCAAGACCTTACGTATGAGAGCCAGTCTTTGTGGTTCCCTCAAACAGCAATCGTATACCAAGTGTCTAGGAGATTGGGGTATCTCCGCGTTACATGGGCATGATGGACTAGGAGCTAGTTTCAACCTGCTAAGGTATTGTTTAAATGGCCCATGTCCTGTCATGTATTGGGAGAGTTTAATGTTTATTTGAAAATGTTTCATTGATAATCTTTGTTTGATACTTGGAAAATATTCCTTTGTTAGGAGGCCTTTAGATGATTCTTCCCAATTTGTTTGCCATCGTGCCACTGTTTGTCTAGCAAGCCTTTCTTTGATATAGGACGTGGGGTATTTTTCGTAGATAAAGTCCAAGCTGTTGTCCTGCCCCCCCCCCCCCCCCTTAGCTCCAGCATCCGCTAACTCATTCCCTATGATTCCTATGTGTGCTCTGACCTTTCGAAATATTATTGTTTTCCCCAAATTTTTTAATTCTGTAATGTTTGTAACAATTTTGTTTACAATATTATTAATTTATTTTTTGCTTTATTAGAAGTTGGAGTGTTACGTTGCTATAAATTTTTCAACAGTGTAAACACTTTTAGGACTTACCTTACCTTTGGTTTACTGCACTTGACCTTGTTACTAATAACTTTATTAACAGAGACAATGATGCAAATAACTTTACTCTACATTTTACTGCAACACCTCGATCTTTACAAATCATTTCGTCAATGCACGTTTCAAGTAAAAAATCAATTATCTATATTACATACATAAATACTATACTATAAAAAAAATCACATAGACACATGAAATAACAATCAATGATCAAACCACAATAAGAAATGGGAAAACATTTTCTCATTTCTTATTGTGGTTTGATCATTGACTATACTATATATGCATTTCAATAGCATAAGTTGACTTTTCAACTGTCCTTCTAATATGTTCATTTCTAGTAAATGAACTTCGAACATTTTTAAACTGCTCTATCCTTTTTTAAAACTTAGTACATCTTTCATCATAATAAAAAATCTTTTCAACATTTTACTTTTGAAAAATGTCCTAAAGTTGTTCAACTAATGTCGAAACTTCAAGTAGATACACCATTAAATGAAATATAATAGATTCAATAAATGTAATTTATTTTTAAACTTAATTTATATTTACCCTTGTCTCATCACAGTCATGCCAGTTTAAAATTTGAAAGGCCAAAACTTCTACCTATAATTTTTTTTTATTTTTATTTTATATTAACTTTTTCTTTTATATTATTGACTCTAGTATGTATGGATTATTAAGTTCTCAGTAATTTTTTCATCTATTATTCATTGGTTGCATCCGTTTGATAGAGAATACTTAGTACACTCTTTGAGGGGGATCAGGTTAGCTCAGTGGTTACGTGCTCGCCTCTGAACTAATAGGATCGGGATTCGATCCTCACCTGGCCCTCGATTTATTCACGCGGGAGGTGAAAAAATCTGAGCACATCGTCCCTCTGAGAAGGACGTTGAACTGTCGGTCCCGAGCCTGTATGATGTCAGGTACTCGTTAAAGATCCCTACTCTAAATACACTTGAGTTAGGCAAAATTTAGGACTCCCACTATAGAATCAATCTTCATTGTGTGGTATCACAATGGGCCAATGCTCAGCCTAAGTGTGTTCCCTTGTGGAACTGCCATTGCAACCTAACCTAACCTAACCTAGTACACTCTTTAAGTTGGACATATATACTATGAAGTACTCCTACTGCTAGTTAACGCTCACTTTTGGCTGTTGAGCCATCAGGTGGCACGCTGACCAGTACAAGTGAGAGATCCTTTCGTCTTCTCCTTCGTTTTTTTCTGTTGTGGTTGTAAGCTGTGTATGAAAGCAAGTGGTCGGCATTAATGATTCAATTCCCGCATAGAGCGTAGTCAGGTGATAGCAGAACATGTATTTTGTATAGATGCTGGTGAGCGTGTCTAGAGCCGAAAAATTTTGTTGATCATTTGATTGAGAACAGCGGTCACCATATACAAGCGACCAACTCTATCCCATATATGCAATGATTAAGTAAGTCATACGCAATGATTACAATGTTACACTTTTTAATAGTATAATTCCAGAACAATAGAAACTATCCTGCTCCTCCTAATCCACGTGTTCAAAGTCTTTAATCAATCATAATAACCCTCAGGATCGTTTAATATCAGAATGTCCAAAGGCCCTTTATAAATCAATTATAACCCTCCTAACCAGTTAATACTTGACAATTCGCTTCTCCTAATTTATCTCAATTGATCCTTATAAATATCAATTACCTCATGTTCTAAATCATTCACTATCTGGTATTTACTCATATTAAAATTGAGTGAAAATCATTTCTATCTGTTTAAATTTGTTGTTCTTATTATTATTTGCATAAGTCATAAGAATATAAGTTCATGTATATTATTGGACTCATACTTCAAGTGTAACTATAGGATTCCAGAGACACTGATAACGCAGATACAGCTTGACTACAGGAGACAGAAAGGAAGAAGTAATTCGGTGTTCATGTTGAAAACACCGAAAACTACTTCTTGGCGTAGGAGAAATCTAAATCTAAATATACTATATTCAATAGATCCTAAAATATAAGTATAAAAAAAGCACTAAGAGCAGTTCACAATAATAAGTAAGACATTTGGTCTTGAGGCAAATCCTCTTTAGATGTCTTGGTATATTTGAAGAAGATATTTCTAACATTTGTAGATTACTTTTGTTAGGAATTTTTTGTGGAAGGATTTATAAAGAGATATTGCTACTTGCTGAACTGTTGAAATCTTTAGGTCGGAATAATTCGTTTGGGTCAGTATATAGAAAGGATAATGAAGAATATTACAAAGGATTTAGGATTGAAGCGTTTATATCATCCGAGAAGTTACAAATGAAAAAATTTGGACAATTTGTCGGAGGTGGTTAACAGTTTTTGTTAATATCAATGGATTAATATTCTAAATGAAAATACTATATTGCGATATAAAAAAGTAAGTCAAAATAATAATTCTTTTAAATAAAATAATACTGTAATGAAAGCAAAAAATAATTTATAAAAAAGTAAACATTTTAATAATTTATCGACTTGGTATGTAAATGTGAATTCTTTATGTTTGACATTATATTTTTCATGATACATTTTTAACCCTGATGAAGAACTGCAGAAACTTGCGGTAAGTAACATTATTAAAAAAAATGAATGAATAATCATTTTAAATTAATTTAAGTAATTGAACGTACAAAGGGACAATATATTTACAAGTCGATTAACATAACATATATTCATTCAAACGTCACAAGTAGATAACCTTGTCCTATGTGGATAACCTGACTATGAAAGCTATATTAACTGGGAAGTACAAAAGTTCTTGGGACGCAGTGCTATTATAACACTCAATAAATCTTGGTGGTATAGGACCCAAATGCTGGGGGGTATGGGACTCGATCTCTTGTAATCAGGTATTTTTTTAGTATCTCTCGTTATTTCCTTCTATTTTGTATCTATTATTGTTCACGGGTTATTTTTTTTTAGTTATGCTTATGTTCTTGTTCACTGTCGTTATGCTCGTAAGTAGTTAAAATATGACAATCTCAAATGAACGTGAAAATTTGCAAACAACAGAAAATATCCCATTAGGCTAGTAAAAGTATGTTTTATGTTGTCGATTTTGGAAAAAACTTTACATTTAAGTTCTCTTTCTTCTTTTGTGTAATAAAAATGGACTTTAACTTTAATTTTGTTTTTACTAGAAATGTAAAAAAATGATCAATGCTTATGACTTTTTCATGTTCTATTCCTCGGAATCCATTTCTAAAGTACAGGATATTCAAGGTACTGACATATTTGGAAGACATACTAGCAAATAATAGGATTGGTAATAATTATTTCAACAGTCAAGTGAAGGGGGTATGGTACCATATTGGACAATCCATTGGGGGTCTGGAATCATTCGAAGGTTAAGAACCCCTGCTATAGACTAAGTCTTATTGTTAAATTGGTAAATTTAGGAGTTTTAATCTGTAAAATTTTATTTTTTAGTGAAATGTTTATGGTAACTGATTTTTTTTTTTTCAGTTGATGTTCAGCTTAGTTCAGTATTGTGATTCTCTCACTAGGTTTAATATTTGTGTTCCATTCATTGAGGATAGTTTTGAAAATGAAGATTACTGGAGTCTAAGGCCAAAGGAAACAAGTGTAGAAAGTGGTTTATCACGTCTGACCACGTAGTAGATGGTTGTTAGCAGCTCTGGCTAATGGTGTTACGCACTCCCCCCCACTACCCCTGCTGCGATTCCACCACTCTCATCCACTCTTCTCCCTCTCCTAACGCCATTACTGACTTTATCAACAAGTATAAGCCAACTTCATTTCAACTCCGTCATTATCTAAATGAAATATTTTTTTTTTCTCTCTCTCTTTTATAACAAAGACGGTTTTCCTTTCCCCCGCCCGCCCCCCTCTTTTTCATAACAAAGTTTAGCCTGGAGTTGGAGATGAAAGAATAAGTTGTAAATTCTATGCTTTGCTGTTCTTTCTTTAGCTATACCTTCAGTTCTTAATTCACAAAGCATTTTTTTCTCCAAACATTCAATGTAAAAACAGAAAATAATCAAATATTGAAATAACTTTTTAAGGGTTGATAACTTAATCTTTTATCACGATAAACAGTTTCATTTGACAACAAAATAACAATATAATAATAATAATAACAATAACAATAATAATAATATAAAATAATATATAATAATAATAGCAATATAATGTTTGTTATAACGATTTATTTATTTATTAAATTTAGTGGATGGTCAATAGTAGTGGTACCTTGTATTGAATCTCTCTAATTGATACATTGATAAGCCAGAAATGTGTATATCCCAATTTATTTGATATGGGAAACCATTGACGAAGCCATAACATCACTTACAACTCCCAAGGTTCTTATCCATTAATCAAAATATTGTTTTTTAGATTCTTAATATAAGATTACCTTTACTCAACCCCATTCAGCTGCAATAAAAGTATTACTTCGTCACCTCTGCTTCTCACTGTCTTGACTTCTGCTTGTTTAGTTTGGTACAGGCCACTGTTATGGAACAAAATTTGTTTTTTGACTGCACACTGAACAAAAACTGCTCACTATATACCTGCATTCATCCTTTCTTTTGCTATTCAATATCTTGTAACTCAAATTTGTACTCTTTCATAGAGCTGTAATATGATTTGTGGGCAATTTGAACAAAGCATATAGTATGGATATGTTATATATTATTTTAAACTACACAAAGCACGACTAAGAAAAAGGAATAAAAACTGCACTTACGGAATTCTCAATATTTTGAACTGTTTTTTGTCATCAGAAGTCGTTTAGAAAGGCAGATGAATTGAGAGAGATCATTCATTCATTCATTCAAATGAATCATTCATTCATTTGCGCTCATCCTTCGACGTGGGGAGATAACTCTCACTTCATGCTCTCTTCTAAACTACTTCTGATGACGAAACAGTTGAAAATATTAAGAATTCAGTAAGTGTACTTTTTATTCCTTTTTCTGATCGTTTTTTGTGTAATTTAAAGTTTTATAGTCCATGTGGACTGTTTATTCAATTTAGTATGTTATATATTATGATAGAACAACATAAATAACATAAATAGATAAAACAGAAATGTAAAACATATATTTAATAGAGATTTAATTCTATAAAAATATAATAAATATATATAAGCAAAATATTGATGATAAAAGAAAGCAAGGAATGCATCTGTAAATAAATGAAGACAATATATATCTTATGATATAATTAAACGTAGATTAAAAAGAAATTATATAAATATTCAAGAATTATACAGAATTAAAAGTCATCTTTGTTTATATAATC
Organism: Hermatobates lingyangjiaoensis; assembly: GCA_026182355.1. Classification (NCBI taxonomy): domain Eukaryota; kingdom Metazoa; phylum Arthropoda; class Insecta; order Hemiptera; family Hermatobatidae; genus Hermatobates; species Hermatobates lingyangjiaoensis. Next base: position 279,519 of record JAPFBL010000371.1, read on the forward strand.
GGGAAGAAATATTGTCAGCATGTAAGTAAATAAACAAAGTAATATACGAAAAGATATTTAATTTTGAATTTTGAATCAATTTTAACTGAATATAAATGAACAATTTATTAAATATGCTTTTATAATTTAGGAATACCTTTTTCTTCACTAAAATCTAATGGAGCCGTCGTAAAACAAAGAAATAAGACAGTTTGTATATAGGTTAGTTTGGTTTCTATTACTTTGTTTTCCGTAATTATTAAATTCACAGCAGTAGTTTTTGTGTTTAGTTATGAAATGCTGAGTCCATTACACTTTTGGACTGTCCCTAGCACACACACACGCACAAGCCTCCTGCATCCGGGTTCTCGTGTCTGTTTGTATACGCAGACAGTCTGTGGGTTCCAATGCGTGCTTTACGCAAAGCCAGCCTCCCAAGATAAACGGCAGATGCTGACAATGCCTCCTATTGTGCGTGCAAACTTCTACTTCACCCGTTGCTTTGTCTCTGCCCCCCCCCCCCCCCACCACTAAACTTCATTTTAAACTTACTTCTTCGACCCTCAGCCGAGTTCTCTGTTTTGACGGCAGCTGACTTCAGCCGAGTACTTTATGCACCGTTAGTATTTAAGTCATCCTCTTCCTTGTTTCCTACTTTCCATTTTCTGCTGGCCTTGTTCTCTTCCCCAACCATTGTCTTTTCATATTATTTGAAAGTTGAGCTCTGTTTGTTGAATATTGCTATGTTTCTTTGACTTTCTCTAAGGTATTCTATAGGAATGGTTGATATTTGTTGGATTCATAATAGTATAACTTTCTTCGTGATCACACTTGGAAAATTTTCATGTTCGTTTTTAAAACATGTTTTAAGTCAAGTACAAAAATAGCTCATAAAACCAGTTCTTTTGTACGAATCTTACATAAATTACTTCTTTATGTATATTACTAGATACAAAATCATTAATTAAATAAACGGTACTATAATTAATATTAATGGGGGGGGGGGGGAGGAGGAGAAATGCATGTACGCACATACTCTTAGGATCCCAGGTAAGCCAGACTACCAACTAAAACACCCCCTTTTCTTCTAGAGCCCTAGCCTGGACCCTCCTGTAATAAATATAATTATACCAATATTGATATTAATAAATAGAAAATATAAGTAAATATTCACAAGGAAGAACAAATTAATAGAACTATCACAAGAGTAGAAACCAATAAAAATATACCACTCTTTCAATTCAGTACAATAGAGCTTTCAAAAAAACAGACAATTGCTTATTTTAAAAAATCAGTGACTAAGCTCAAAAAGGCAAAAGGTGTATTGATAAAATAAACATGGGTACTAAAGTGTATTGAAACATAATTATAAGTAATAGGTAATGTGATAAAATAATCATGGGTACTAAGTGTATTGAAACATAATTATAAATAATAGGCGGTAAATGACCATGGGTACTAAGTGTATTGAAACATAATTATAAGTAATAGGTAATGTGATAAAATAATCATGGGTACTAAAGTGTATTGAAAATTATATAATAGGCGTAAATGACATGTACTAGTGTATTGAAACATAATTATAAGTAATAGGTAATGTGATAAAATAATCATGGGTACTAAGTGATTGAAACATAATTATAAGTAATAAGTAATGTGATAAAATGACCATGGGTACTAAGTGTATTGAAAAATAATTATAAGTAATAGGTAACGTGATAAAATAACCATGGGAAATAGGTATATTGATAAAATGTGAGTAATGGGTGTATAAAACAAAATTATGAGTAATAAAAATGTTAAAATCATGATTGTGGTTAATAGGTGAATGAAAAAAATAATTACAGGCTATAGAAATATTAAAAAAATAGTTATAGATATTGTACTTACTGTCAGGTCTAAAAATATGTGAAGTAGAAAGAAACTTATAGAGAAAAGAACGCACTGGTATATGTAGGTGTATTCAAGGAGTTTAGGTTGTGTCTTTTAACGTGCAATCATGAAAAATACTGTAAAAAGTCTTAATAGAAGATTGAAAAGTTTTGTGTTAACATGGTGAATGGATTTAGACCATGCTATGTTGCTCATTCGACCTCATTTCAGAGATAATGCATTTTTAATGTTTCAGCAGAGATGGTTCACACAACATGATTATTTGAGTGTTCAAAGTTTTCCCACTAGTCGAATTCGTTTTGCAACGCTTAAAGACTAAGACGTTTCAACTGTAACAAAGACTTGAACCAAACGGATCAAGACTACTTGTTACGGTTGAAAAACATTAATCTTTATTTTATCCATTTCCTAATGTGGTTGGATGATTGATTGTTACTTCATATGTTTATTGTGAAATCTTGTTTTATATATATATATATATATATATATATATATATTGTTGAAATGTACCGCAGCTTCGGCATTAACGACTTGCAAACTAAGATGCTGTTCCAGTCTCCTGACAGTCCTACGATTAGAAGGTGGTAATTTGAAATGAAAATCCCAAAAGATTAACTGCCAACCTATACTAATATATATATACATAACAGATTCAATAATATATCAACCGTTTGATAGAATATGGGTGTTCTCTAATCGGGATTCGGTCAATTTTTTAGAATAAAAAATCATACTCTCGATGCCGACGTTTCGGATTTATTTAAAACGCTTTTAATGGACCTACAAACAAAGGATAATAAGAAATCATACATTTAACACCAAACATATACACAGTATGAAAATATTGTGTATGAAAAATATGGAAATTTTCATATTGTATATATGTTTGATGTTGATATGTGATTTCTTATTATACTTTTGTTTGTAGGCCTATGAAAAACGTCGGCAACGAGAGTTTTTTATTTTATCCTAGAAAATTGTCTGAAAAAAAAAATATATATATATAAACTAGAATTTTTAAAAGAACACATAGAAAAGAAATCACTGAACTCACTACTATATTTCGATGTCCTCGTCTTCAGGAAAAGATGTGAATCGCTCCAAAGGCTGATAACGACTATTTATTATTTTGACAATTTATATATATATATATATATATATATATATATATAAATTGTTTCTTTAATTTTTAAGTAATAACTAATCTTATTATCTAAATAATCTTAGATATAATTGTATTAATTACTTGAACTTAGTTTGTTGATAATTATTAGAGTCAAAACAGTACCACCTGAAAAATTCTGCTTTAGTAAGTTTAATGAATCAGAGAAAAGGTGTTTGAATATCAATTTTTGAAAATATCAATACCATTTGGTGATACATCCATTTTCTTTTTATACACATTAATATAGTATTCATATATTATATTAATATATGAATTGTTCATTCCGTAATAAGTGTAGGACATGTGGTAAATTATTTGGTTAGAACATACATTATAGGCAATATATCATTTATAAAACTACAAAGAAATTATAAATAAATTAACAGAAGATGTTATAATTACTATTTGATTTAATTTTATATTTTTGAGAGTTAATTTATAAATTTTGGATTTTACTTTAGAGAGGCCATCCCCAGCAATGATTAGGCATTATTTACAGTCTTCAGTTATAGACATACTGAGGTACCCATGATTGTTTGGGACTTCTTGTTTGCTTAATTATTCTTATAATATACAAGACATGTATATATATAAGACATATTATATATATATATATATATATAGGTGTATAATGTAATCAGGATTCGGTCAATTTTCCAGGATCAAAATCAAACTCTCAATGCCGTCGTTTCGGTTTTATTTAAAACCTTTTTCATAGGCATCTTCTCCATATACTCTTCTTATCTCCTCATAAAAACCCATAGTTATTATTATTGAATTTGTTATATTATTGGGTTTATATAAATATTATTGAATTTGTTATATTATTAGGTTTATATAAATATTATTGAATTTGTTATATTATTGGGTTTATATAAATATTATTGAATTTGTTATATTATTGGGTTTATATAAAACTATGGGTTTTTATGAGATGATAAGAAAGTATATGGAGAATGCCTATGAAAAAGGTTTTAAATAAAACCGAAATCGGACATTGAGAGTTTGATTTGTTTCGGCAAAATTGACGAATCCCGATTACATTTCACCTATTCTATCTAACGTCTGATAAAAACCATATTATTATTATTAATTTTATATATGTTTATATAAAATATTATGTTAATTATAACGTGATATAAATATTCAGGTAACTTTCATAAATTAAAGAAGATAGTCGCTCTAAGGCCTTTCGTTTTCACGTCGTCAGAGTAAGTGAATACAAGTTGTAAGCAGGTTTGAATTTTGATTTAAAGAAAAAATTAAAAACATCAATTATTTAAAAATTATTCTTTAAATCAAAATCATAACCTGCTTACACTTGTATTCACTTGCTCTCTGAACGAAACGAAAGGCCTTAGAGCGACTATCTTCTTTAATTTGTGGTGAGTTACCTGAATATATATTATATATATATATATAAGACATATGTAATATATCACATATATTACAGTATAATTTATGGAATATTTGGGCCTAAATAAGTAGATATTTGTTCAAGAAGACAGCATAGGTAAACAGTTTTCACAATGACTCGTAGTGATTGGATAGACCTAACTGTACTTTGATGCCAGAAATTTTGTTTTTATCGTTTATCGATTGCTATGGATGTTAGTATGATTTTTCGTTGTCTTCCACAACTCCTCAGTTATGGTTCTTCTCCTCACAGATAAAGGTGATTAAAGATAGTTTTAATGGCTAAATGAATTGGCGCTTAGTCCTGTTTATATAGACTTGATGAACAGTTGACTGACTGTATTTTTCTTTGCATTGATAATACCGCTATATGGTTTTATCACTCTTCCTTGTTTGTGTAGGACAGCAGCTTAACATGTAAGCGCTGCCGACTGTTGGCTCAATTAGTATGCATGACGTCGGCTGGGCACCGAGATATTTTAATTTGGTATGCATAGCAGTGAGGGAGCATATTTCATTTGCTTCCTTTATTATTAGGGGTTGTGTTTGCACCCGTTCTCTAATACATCCCCCACCACCCCCCTCGATGGCGCGCTCTCGTTTTGTTTGAATCAAGTGGTTTATAAAGGCATATCGGATTTGCCTGCTTCTCTGCTTTGGAAGGATAAGCCGGCGCTTATGAAAGCCGATATCGTTTTGGGTTTGCGAGGGTATTCGCTGCTGGCATAGTGTCATAGACTGCTCTACCCATTTCCCTCAATACCTTTCTTCATATACGCAGACTTCGCATGGCTCTTATTCCAAACACGTTCCCCCACTCTTTCCCCCCCTTGTCCACGCCAATTCCCTTTTCACCCCCTTTACTTTTTATTTCAACGATTCTTTTCTTTTTCAGGAAATTGTCTTGGACACTACTGCATTCTATAAACTTAGTAATAACCCACAAAAAATTCTCCATTACGCATTTTAAAATTTTTTTCTCTCAAATGACTACATAATACAGAGTATTCCTAAACACTCTGAGTGCTTAAATAAATTATGTATTTTTAGTCTTGTTTTTAATAATAATTTCTAATAATGAATCAGTCGCATATGTTTTAAACGATAGGAAGTACTATGAAGATATTTCAAAAGTTATTAAGAATGCATTTAACTGTCCACTTGCTATATATATACGCGTTAAACATGTGTTAACCAAAAGAGAAGGAAACCATACAAACTGTTTTGTTTGTTTTGTTTTTAAGAAATTCATTTAGTTAGTAAATTATATTTCTGTAATAAAAAATTACATTTTTTTTCATCTAGTTTAATAAATTATATTCATGTAATAAATAAAATAATTTTTTTTGTCACTAGGCTGATAATATTTTTCCAGTCTGTTTAATACAACTTTTAAAAATTAAATAAAAATACACAGAATATAATATATTAAGAAAATATAATTTGAATTTTGCCAATAAGTTTTTCACCAACGTTCACACTATTGACTTGAATGGATTTTTCCACTTCAGTAACATGATGGTTAAGATAATTTATTATTTTGGCACGGAGTCTAAACTAAGTTTGGAATGTGTGTTGTTTCGGTGTTGGTGGGGGGGGGGGGGTCAAATCATGTGACGGTCACCCATACAAGCGCTAAAATGTCCAATCTTGCTTTACTTATAATTTAGTAAGTATAATTACTACTGGTTAGTAATATAATACTAACCAGTTAGGGTTATTGTGGTGTTAACTTATTCTGTTTTTCGACTTAAACATTTTGTTTTAAAAATGTGTAAATATAAAAAATGTATATAGTTAATATGGCAAACCGTCATACCTCGTACAATGATGTTGAAGTCGTTGGAGCGCTTTCAGACGTTGTCCATCTTCAATCGCAACTAACTTGAGTTAGTTAGGTTTGCTTGATTTAATGACGGTTTGCCACCCTTGTACCGCGGGTTTAAATGCCGTGTTGTTGTTTTTCGCCCCCTGGTATAAATGCGTGAATTAGTTAAATTTATATTGGTCTAATGCGCGACGTATAATCGTGGTGCCCGCCTCCGCGAGGTCCACCTCGGACACCCCAAGTTTTGGGTGGCAAAACTTTGAGGTGACAAAAAGGGCAACATGTTAAATCGTCGGCCTGATTTGATCTTTTTGGTGTAAATGGCCAGAAGGCTTTGGGAGCACAGCGATCAAAACAGGTTTAGCGTATAAATAATATAAATCATACTAACCTCAGTGGTAATAATAATATGCATGTATAAAAAATTTAAATGTTTTAAAAATGTTTACCTCCTTCACACGTTTGCAAACAACAATATAAAGCTTACTTTTAAGTCATAGGGATTATATTAAATTGAATTACCTATTGAAAAAAAAAATAACAAAACATGTTAGTATTAGGTGATTTTGTAAATGACTTGACGATATTAACCGTTGATCAGCTCTCCTCCTCGACTGGTACTTTGCGGCAGTTGAGACATAAATATTGCACACAATTAAATGATTAATTGAGTGGTTGCAGAAGAGCTGTTCAAGAGGATGCTAAATTAGTTAGTTGTATTGATTCTACGAGTTGATTAAAAATATAAATAGTTGGAGGTGTTTGCCTTTTTTTTTTTTTTTTTTTTTTTTTGGCGAGGGAATGCAATTCGATTTTCCTGTTTACTCAATCCTGTTTGCTTCCCAACTTTAGGGCTATAGCCTTTCGCCTACTGTCGTTGCACATTCAATTAACTACGTTCCTCATTTTCCTCTTACAACATTAATACCTTGCTATAAATAACTAAACGACAATTTAATTTCAGTCGCTTTTGTCGATGACAAGGTTTCCCGGAGCTTACTAAATTATTAATTGAGAAGCAAGTCCTTCCTTACTCCTTCACCACCCACAGCTAACACTGTAGTTATTGTTTCAGACTATTTGTAGTATTGCATCATACTGAGCCCATTATGAAAGAAATCCACATGGCCTAGCTAGTTTTTTTTTTATTCCAAAAAATTCTGAAAATAAATACACATACTACTCATTAGTTGTGCAATCCGCTATTTCTTGGTATTTACTCATACCAGTCCGTCCTCTAATATGAACGGATTAATTAATTAATTAGTTTTAATGCTAAAACTAGAAAGAACTTAGCATTAATGACGTTTTTCTAACAAAAGAAAAATATTGGATGTTATCCTAGTATTACCTCTGGTTCTATGAGTACCTATGAGTACTATGAGTACATTACATAATACTATGAGGTAATGTAATGTATACTAGAAAATCTCAGCACAAAAGACGTCCTATAATTCAAACTACGCGTTTCAAAAACTTCGTGTTCATCTTTTTTAGCTAAATATCTATAAAACAAAGTACAAATTAGAAGTTACAAAAATAAAACTGAATTATAGACAAAAAAATGAAAAAAAAATAAAGAATGGATGTCATACCCAATGCAAGGCGAGGAGGACGTACAACTGTCCAACGTTCACTGAAATGAATTTAGGTCAGGTGTGATAGAGGAAGAAGGGGTAGTTAAAAGATATGTTGACAAAGGATTTGGGTATGTTGACAAACAGTGAAGTGTTATAACGCAAGCTAGAAAACTGTTGTAGAGAAAAGTGTCATTTTTGTTGGATAAAATTATAGTTGGATAAAAAGTCTTATAATACAAACAATTTGAGAAAATTTAAACAGCTTGAAATTTGCTCATTGAGACATAACGATGATTAATTTTGATTAATGGCTTCATTCATTTCAAAAGCTTAAAATTTTGAAAGTTCTTTAAATTTGCTATTAACATTTTAGATGGCAAGGTTCTTGTTAGAGCAGGGGTGCACAACCCGCGGCCCGCGGGCCGCATGCGGCCCTCAAAAGAGTTAAATGCGGCCCTTGATAGCCGATTACATTAAATATAATCCGTTACTAAAACTTGTATTCTGCAGATCTTAGATTGTATTAACTGTAAAATACATTTTACAAGCTTCAAAATACATTGAGAAGAGATTCGGAGAATTTAGAAAGCTAAAAAAGTCTTTGCAAATATTTGAGAATCCTTTCTCTGCAAATCCAGAAGAATCTGAAACAGAGGCTCAGTTAGAGCTAATGATGTCCAAAATGTTCATATCTAAAAGAAATATTCAAAGAAGGAGATCTTTTAAATTTTTACAAATGCCTACCTAAAGCCAGTATCCTTATACTACACAAAAAAGCTCTTTTATACACAAGTTTATTTGTTAACCTATATATGTGAGCAAACATTCATTTACTGAATCAGAACAATCTAATTTGAGAAGTAATTTACTCGACGAAAATCTCTGTTCTATCTCTGATTAGCGACAACTAGCTTCCAGCCGAATATAAATAAGTTATGTAACAAAAAACAACATCAAGCATCACATTAAATTTACTGGTAGCTAAGTAGCAATAAATATATATATTACATACTGTTTTTTTGCATTGTGTTTAGTTAGCTTTACTTTATTACTCTTTCTGTGAATGCATGTCCATATTCATATTGTTTTTGGACAGTAAAAATTATATATACGAGTTATGTATCTTGCGGCCCTCGGTGCTACTGAATTGACAATTATGGCCCTTATGACGAAAAAGGTTGGGCACCCCTGTGTTAGAGTCAAAACTGTGGTTGTGTATAACTAGGTGTTTTTCAAAATTAGAAAAAAAAACAACTTTTTAGTGTGGAGACTTTGTATTATTCATTTACCTTAGTATTGAACATACAAATGTTTTACAGCTTTTATTTAAAACAAGAAATACACTATGGTGGCCACTGTTTAATAATTTTGTGCTGACATAATTTTTAATTCACTTATTATTCGTATTTCTTATTGTGTCAAGCTTTGATTTATGAAAGTTTTATAATATGCAAAATAAATTAAGACAAGTGTAAACATTAATACAGTTCAGATATTTTACGTATGATATGCATTTGTTTATAAATAAATAAAAAATGTTATTATTTTTACAATATTATTTAGGCTGTTTTAATGTTTTGAATAATATACAAAGAGGTAATTTTGAGGGCAATACAAGTGATCACTCTTGTATTGCTTCAGGAATTCATAAAAATTAATTTAGATTTGTCATACATGAGTTAGAAAATATTTTTCATTTGTCATTTTGAGTGTATTAAAAGCAATCTTGTGGAATGTAACCAATATCAAATACCTTAAATGATTCCTTATGGAGTAAGGAGATCATTGCAAACAGAATTTCATGAATGGTTCTGTTTGTCGTTGTTTCCTTTAGTGGCGTTTAATTGTTAGATATTTTCTCTGTTCTTTCATAGTAATTAATTGCATTTTCTATTATTCAAACGAAAGAACTTAGCATTAATTACGTTTTTCTCACAAAAGAAAAAATATTGGATGTTTAAAAGGGAGAAAATGAGGTTCATTTATTATTAGCCATCTATTTTATTTTGTAAACAAGACTCATTACTGAAGTCTTTCTTTTTAGTCTACTGTAGTAAATCAAAGGAAATATCGTCCACCTACACATGGCATGGTCATAATCCAGATCATCATCTTATTCTATCAAAGATTTATGTGCATAGATGAACTGGTTTTTAATTAAACGGTTGAAATATAAATCAACATTTACACTATAGTGTGAAATTTGGCAATAGGACAAAGATCTTTCTACCAAAACAACTGGTTATTGAAAGAGTCAGTCACAAAATCTATATATATATATATATATATATGTGTGTGTGTGTGTGTGTGTGTGTGTGTGTGTGTACCATATACATATACATATACTCTATGGAGAGAGGGGAGTACCGATAAATGATCAGAGGCGGCAAAGAGGAATGGCAAGGAATGAAGCGGAAGCGGTGTGTGTGTGTGTGTGTGTGTGTGTGTGTGTGTGTGTGTGTGAGAGAGAGGGAGAGAGAGAGAGAGAGAAATATATATAGTATATGTATATATCCAAAAATTGTTCTTGACCCTTCTATTCTATTCTATATTTTGTTATTGAATAGCCCTCAATAACAAAATATAGAATATATATATATTATATATATATATATATATATATATAGTGTAGCAGTCTGCTTCTCAACGCGAGTACTTCGCACTTCTTCCCGATGACTACGGATGTCGAAATATCGAAGTGAGTTCTGTAGTGTCTTTCTGTGTTCTTTTCTCTGTGTTAAAGTATATATATATATATATATATATATATATATATATAGAGAGAGAGAGAGAGAGAGAAAGGGAGTGAGAGAGAGAGAGAGAGAGAATGAAAGAGTAGAAGTGTGTTTGTATGTGTAAGTTGAGGAGAAATTTTAAAGCTAGAGAAAATCAGTTCAGAGCTCATGTTTAAATTAGTAATAGAAAGATGAACAAAATTTATATTATACTAGCAAACAAACGTACCCGTCTTTGACGGAATCAAAAAATTCTGTTATACTTGGTATTACAAAATATCAATTATAGTATTATACTAATACTACAATTAGAAGTTATAGAATAGTAGAAAATACCATTATTAGTACAGTGCTAAACAAATGCCTCTGTATGCAAAGATTAGATTTTAAGTTAGACACAAATCTACAATCAATGTTTCAGCTTTATATGTCTTATTATGGGGCAATATTTTGTGGACAAACTGACAGACAGAAATTATTCTAAGGATACATCTGGCTACTCTGAAGTATGAAACGTAAAGAAAACTTGAAATGAGTTAGTTCTAATTAAAGTGCTCCCAGTCAAAAGCTAGCACGCAAGCCACTGGGCTACTCTGGTTCCATACCTTACTTTATTAGCAGTGTTTATATTACGCAAATATTAAATTAAAAAAAAAATATTTTTGCTGTATTTATTTATAATACATTTGCACTACTGTAATCGGCGAGCAAGCAAGCTACTGGCCACCCTGGCTAGATCCCTTTACTTTATTACCATCTTTTATATTATCCACATTTTAAATTCAAAAAAATATTTGTTTGTTACATTTATTTATAATACATTTGCACTACTGTCATCGGCGATCACGCAAGCCACTGGGCTACTCTGGTCCCATACCTTACATTATTACCAGTGTATTTATTAAGCAAATATTAAATTAAAAAAAAGTTGACAGTTATATATGATACATAGCAAACTTCTTTGACGGAATCAGAAGTTCCGTCATTTTTGGTATTCCAAAATGTCATTAGAAATTATAGAACAGTAGAAAATACCATTACTACTACAGTGTTAAACAAATGCCACTAAATACACTACATTAGCAGTCTGTCCTTCAGGTTCATGGTAGAAGAAAGAGTTGAAACCTCTGACCCTTGAGCAAGTAAACTACAGTTGACCATGTGAGAAAAACTTGGTTTCGCTACATTGTATTCCTGCGTTAGATGAAGTCTCCCTTTGCGATTTAGTTAACGTCATTGCGAAATAGACTCTGACCGGACTTTGCAATCATTTCAACGTAAACAGACAGTGGCTCGGAATCAATGGTATGTGTGGTATACACACAGACTCCCAATACCACATCCAGTCATTATGTCCGCCTCTATGGCATATCTGTGTAGAGCACGAACTCAGAGTCGTGTCCCGTTGCACAGTTTTGGGGCACTCATGTTTCGTAACATGAAATTTGTTACTGCTACTAAATTGCAGCATGATTGGTTCTCCTACTTTAAGTTTTTACTCATGAGCAGGCAGTCCAGGAGAAATAAATTCAGAGTCAAGAAATTCAATTAGATAATGAACTGCTTCTTCATCACTAATCCAATCTCTTTACTGAGTTGTAAGGTCTTTCCTCGGTATGATATAGCGTAAGAACTTGTTTGTTGATTTTTCCTGCCTGTTCGTATTAAGAGTTGAGAATTGCTCGTTTACAAAACTATTTATTCGTAATAGATAGTACATCCTCAACTCTGGGAAACACTTTTTGAAAGATGTCAAATACGCAATATATTCATATGCTCCAATGAAATTAAAATCAACTAACAATACCTACTTGCTTCACCTGTGTATTTTCAAAACAAACTTGTCTGTGAAGTTAGGAAAATACGCTTAAAGCCCTATAACTTCGTTTCTGTACTTAATTATGAATCTATTTATAGCCTATATTTTAAGTTAGGCATACACAAATCCAGTGTCAAAGTTTCAGCTCGCCATGTCTTATGTTGGCTGAGTTTACTTGTGACAAACGTTTTTGCTTTAAACGTCCACAACTTCACTTCTACGTTGAATTTCCAAATAATTCAGAGCCTATATTTTAAGTTAGACCTACTCAAATCTACTGTAAAAGTTTCAGCTTTATATGTCTTATGGTAGCTGAGTTTACTTGTGACAAAGTTTTGCGGACAAACAGACAAACCGACAAACCGACAGAAATTTTTCTAAGGGTGGATTCGGTTTCTCCAATGTATGAAACGTAAAGAAAACTTGAATTGAGTCAGTTCTAAGCAATGTACAGACAAAATCATTATTTTATTTATATAGATTACGAAACATGACATTACATTTGTCTAAAAAAAAATTAACATCTTCAATGGTTCGCAAAGTCAGAACTATACAAGACATCACTGGATAATGCAAAAGACAGTAAGATCATGGTAACATTATACGTGATATATCTACAAAATATAGGAAATAAATAAATCATTAATAAAATAGGACTGATATACAATTAATATCTATTCAATATGCTGTAATTAAATCAGAAGTGAATGAAATTTAAATATTAAATTCATTATCCTCAAGAATGCATACTTGGGCTAGTCCTTCATTCCATCTACACATCTGACATTCCATTATCTCTTCATACTGTCCTAGACACCTTCGCTGACGACAAGGCAATTTTGTTTTAAAATAAGTATACTGACACAGCCTCCTACTGTATTCAAGAAAAATTAAACGTTTTAGAATCCGGGTTAAGTAGTTGGAGAATATCGTTCAATGAACAGAATAGTGTTCAAGTAACATTCACTTTGAGGCAGGATACATATTCTTCTATCTTTTTGTATGTAATTCCTCCCCCTCAAGCTGCTAAGCTACTACCATCAAATATTTAGGACTACACCTTGACAAACGTCTTACTTTGTGCTCCCCATACCAAAATGAAAAGAACAGAACTAAACAGACGCTATAGACTTTTAGCTCACTTACTTGATAATCGTTCAATATTAACAACTGCCAATAAACTATTACTACTAGACCGATCTGCCATTATGCCTATTTGAACATACTGTATTAAGACATGGGGAGCAACAAAATCTAGCAATGCACAGACGATACAAGCTCTTCAATCAAAAATTCTTAAAAAATTCTTCATTCTCCGTACTACATACCAAATAAAACAATCCATTCAGACATCAGGATTTCAACAGTTCTTCAAGTGGCAATATCTCGCTACAAAACCTTCAACAAAAATCTTTTAAAAATAATAATCCCTTAGAGCTAAAAATCTCCTCAACAGATATTCCAGGAAATCACCAAAGACGTCCGAAGAGAAAGTTACCGTTAAACTTATTGGTGTGAATTATTCTAGTGACTTGTAAATTTAATCTATTTTTTATAACTTATTTTTCACACCAGCAAGTATAATCTCTAGGTTATATTTTCTATCCTACTTTCATGTGATAGTATATATTTTTCTTTCATCATTGTCACTGGTAATGTTGCATTTACGTTCTTATGACTATGTTAAATAGAGTTTAAAAAAAAAACTCATTATCATCTTAATAATTTTAAATTCTATGTAAATAATGATTCATTGTTTCAAAGAATTGAACCAAAAATGCTGTTGTGATATATGGAAGAGAGAGATGGCTGCTGATCGTGGGCGGGGGGGGATTTCGTTAATATCTTCTGAACGAACCCAATCTCTTGAGCAGGAAATAACATTAGGCCTAACGAAGGAAGAGCTGAGGACATCACAAGGCTTTCATTTCATGTTGAATCAAGCACTGCTTCACTGAATCTCTGATCGCATCTATTCAATCCTCCAAAAATATAATATTCTTCACAAAAAATGTTTTATTTACAATCAAAGTATAGTTCTTCCTTTTTTTTTTTTGATGCTAATAAAAACAATAAAATTAGCAAATGTCGTTATTAATAGATGAGGATTATTATACAAAAAGTTAGAAAAGAACTTTTCAGGAATTAGTGAAAATGAAATTAATACTAATAATGTTACACTAATATTAGTATATTATATAATGTAATACTAATACTATTATAATGTAATAACAAGTAAAGTTGCAATCAAATTTACGCACATAAACTTTCTTCAACACATATGATCTTATTTTCTCACTTCCAAACTTACTCACTATTACTCTCTCTCTCTCTCTTCCTCACACACACACACACACACAACACACACACGCACACACACACGCACACACACATTTTATTAAGTTCAAGAGTGTCTCTAACAAAACCAGCACAAAGATCATTGTCACATTTATGGACATCTACTATTGTTAAACGTTGATATATGTCAAGTATTGCTGTAAAATATAGTTACTTACCTATATTATATATATATATAACAGATTCAATAATATATCGACCGTTTGATATAATAGGTGTGTTCTCTAATCGGGGTTCGGTCAATTTTCTAGGATAAAAAATTAAACTCTTGTTGTCAACGTTTCGGTTTTATTTAAAACATTTTTCATAGGCAGAAATAAGAATTTTTTAACTAAGAAAATGAAATTTACATTATTTAAAGGAACAATAACGTTAACCGGACAAAACCTTCGACTAGACTGCATAGTACAGTCTTCTACTAGCACAGTCTAGTCGAAGGTTTTGTCCGGTTAACATTGTTGTTCCTTTAAATAATGTAAATTTCATTTTCTTAGTTAAAAAATTCTTACTTCTGCCTATGAAAAAGGTTTTAAATAAAACCGAAACGTTTACAAGGAGAGTTTAATTTTTTATCCTGGAAAGTTGACCGAAACCCGATTAGAGAACACACTTATATATATAACAAGATTTCACATAAACATGCGAAATAACAATCAATGATCAAACCACAATATGAAATGGGAAACATATCCCATAATAAGTACCGCTTGTTACGGTTGAAAAATCTTAGTCTTTTTTTCCCATTTCATATTGTGGTTTGATCATTGATATATATATATATATATACATATAGTTCAATATAGACAAAGAAACATAGATAAATCAAAAGAACACACTTACAGTCTCTAATTTTTGTTTTGAACCGTCTTCAGGAGAGATAAGAGAAGGAAACCAAGCGCACTGGTTCAGAGACGGTTGGAGACAGTAGTATGCTAATAGAAACCAGTTTTATATATTTATTATTGAATTGTGAATTATAATAGTTTTAACTCAAATGATGAGTCTCAGTGGAAACTAGTGAGAGATAAGTTTTGAGTAGGAACTTGTGAAAACACACATCTAAAATCCGTTCTTAGAACGTTCTCAACATGGAACATGATTGTTTTTTTATTTTTTCACAAGAAGCAACAGAGAAAGTAAATGGGATGTAAGATTGAAAAGAAAACGTAATTATGGATATTTTTTTTTTTAAATGAATATAAAGTTTTTCAGTGCAGAGATGGGTTTTGAAAAATATCTGGTGTATGTTGTGGGTTGAAATGTGGTTAGCAGCTGAGACTGGAGTTACACTGGGGGAAGTGTTTAATAAATACTTGTTGTACCGCCCCTAGTGTCTTGTTGTGCGTCATATCTCAGTACAGTGTAAGAGCCAGGCAGAATTGAGGCTAGATCCAGGTGGCCGGTTTTATTGCTTAATTTCCCAGCCCATCTAGAACGCTCAGATAACGACCCCCCCCCCCCGCCCCCCACAGGGCTTGTAATGGATGACCTGCCCCCTCTCTTCTCCTTATGAACCTCGTTATCCTCCCCCTCCTATAACTTTCTCCACCACTTAATTGAAAATGCTCTTTTTTTATCTCATTCTCACCTCTTATATGTAGAACCAAGAAAATGACTTGTATCATTTCGTTTGAATGACAATAATCTAATAAGAAAAGAAAACATTGAAAAGTTTGACTAAATATTTAGTGTAATCAAGAGCTGTCATGAATTAATCTAAGTTTATTGCCTTTATATTGATGTCATCATTTGCCGATTTATTAATTTCCTCCTTATTATCTAAGTATACATAAGAGTGCTAAAATAAGCAGTTCGTTATTTCTGCCAGATTCAAATCAAACAATCAGGGCACATGTTTCCATTTTTTGTAACAACTCTTTTAGCAGAAACAAGCATATCTGAAAATGGAAGTAATTTTATTCTTTTTGTGATTACTGCTAGTAGTGAGTTACTGTGATATCTCTTATGTGTGTTCTCTTTATGAATCTTGTTTATTTAGTTTGTGGAATCGTTTCATTTAATTTGTTATATATATATATAGTTCAATATAAACAAAGAAACATAGAGAAATAAGAAGAACACACTTACAGTCTCTAATTTTCGGTTTGAACCGTCTTCAGGAGAGATACGAGTAAGAGAGGGAAACCAAGCGCACTGGATCAGAGACGGTTGGAGACCAACAGTGTTGCCGCATGCGCGCCCGTTCACAGAAAATAAGGTAGACAGGAATCAATTTATAATTAATTTATAATTTATTAATTACATTAAATTAATGGAAATGAAAACAATAAATATATAAAAAGAAAAAATTGAAAAATAAGGGAAATTGATACAGAGAAATTGATACATAAACAAAAGTACTGACTAAGCTATGATAAAATAAAATAAAATAAAACTAAGAATACAATAATAATAATAACAAATGAAATAATTTATTAAAAATGTGAAAAGGCAAGGAACTTTTAGACATTATCGCTTTAGATTGAGGCCAGGTGCACTGCGCGCACTTAATAGCCAAATATGGGCTTCTTCGGAGGCTCGTAGTGTGAGATCTTTGCAGTCAGGGGGTATTTGTCGCAGAATCTGTAACCTGTAGCACTCGTTGAAAGGGAGACCGTGGCTATTGGCATGTATGGCAATGGGAAGATGGGAGCGGCTATTGACTGAAGCTCTGTGATTGTTCATACGGAGACTAAGCTTGGTGGATGCTTGGCCTACGTAGAACGAATCACACTTGGTACACTCCAAACGGTACACACCTAGAGGTACACGAGCAGTCAGTTGCAACAGGATAGAGGGTGTTATGGGGGGGAGCTGTGAAGTGTGGTTGGGGATTTATAATGGGACACGTGAGGCAACCTCGACGTCCCCACAGTTGCGCTCCAGAGGGCAAACTGTTTGCCCTCGTGGAGGTTAGCTTCCTGTGCGAAAGAAAATTGCCAAGGTTGGGAGGACGTCTGTAGGATAGGCGTGGCGGATTAGGAAAGGTTTTGGAGGTGGCTGGGGAAGAGGATATCATCGGGAAAAGTTCTTTAATGTTTTTTATTTTTTCGTTGGAAATACGATCCAAAACGGATCGTTAAAGAACTTTTCCCGATGATATCCTCTTCCCAGCCACCTCCAAAACCTTTCCTAATCCGCCACGCCTATCCTACAGACGTCCTCCCAACCTTGGCAATTTTCTTTCGTACAGGAAGCTAACCTCCACGAGGGCAAACAGTTTGCCCTCTGGAGCGCAACTGTGGGGACGTCGAGGTTGCCTCACGTGTCCCATTATAATCCCCAACCACACTTCACAGCTCCCCCCATAACACCCTCTATCCTTTTGCAACTGACTGCTCGTGTACCTCCAAAAACGGTGTGTATATATATTTATATATATTGAGAATATATAGTCCATTTTTTTAATATATAACCTAAGTTTTTTTTATAAACGTCTAATTATAATTGTTTAAGTATATATCTTTACAGTTTTAATTAATGTCAAATAGTTTATCTAAAACAATAGTATAAATCGAATAGGGTGCATTTATAGCGTAGTATGCTAATAGCAACCACTTTTATAAATTTATTATTGAATTGGGAATTATATTTTTTTTAACTCAAATGATGAGTCTCAGTGGAAACTAGTAAGAGATAAGTTTTGAGTAGGAACTTGTGAAAACACACATCTAAAATCGGTTCTTAGAACGTTCTCAACATGGAACATGATTGTTTTTTTATTTTTTCACAAGAAGCAACAGAGAAACTAAATGGGATGTAAGATTGAAAAGAAAACGTAATTATGGATAATTTTTTTTTTTAAAATGAAATGAATATAAAGTTTTCCATTGTAGAGATGGGTTTTGAAAAATATCTGGTGTATGTTGTGGGTTGAAATGTGGTTAGCAGCTGAGACTGGAGTTACACTGGGGGAAGTGTTTAATAAATACTTGTTGTACCTCCCCTAGTGTCTTGTTGTGCGTCATATCTCAGTACAGTGTAAGAGCCAGGCAGAATTGAGGCTAGATCCAGGTGGTCGGTTTTATTGCTTAATTTCCCAGCCCATCTAGAACGCCTCAGATAACGACCCCCCCACCACAGGGCTTGTAATGGATGACCTGCCCCCCTCTCTTCTCCTTATGAACCTCGTTATCCTCCCCCTCCTATAACTTTCTCCACCACTTAATTGAAAATGCTCTTTTTTTATCTCATTCTCACCTCTTATATGTAGAACCAAGAAAATGACATGTATCATCTCGATATTGAATTTTGAACTCGTGTATATATATATATATATATATATAACAAATTCAATAATATATCAACCGTTGGATAGAATAGGTGTATAATGTAATCGGGATTCGGTCAATTTTCCAGGATCAAAATCAAACTCTCAATGCCGACGTTTCGGTTTTATTTAAAACCTTTTTCATAGGCCTACAAACAAAGGATGACAAGAAATCATATATAAACATCAACATATAACTAACATCAAAATGGAATATTACAGTTGTGAAAAAACAAAAATATATATACAAGTAGAAGTAATAGAAAAGCAATAAACATTTTTATGAACTTACAGAAGTCAGAATTTTTGAATTAGAAAAATGATGAAATTTACATTATATAAAATGAAGTAACAATAGATAGTTAGTGAACTAACATCTTAACTGGTCAAAGTTCACTAACTATCTATTGTTACTTCATTTTATATAATGTAAATTTCATCATTTTTCTAATTCAAAAATTCTGACTTCTGTAAGTTCATAAACATGTTTATTGCTTTTCTATTACTTCTACTTGTATATATATTTTTGTTTTTTCACAACTGTAATATTCCATTTTGATGTTAGTTATATGTTGATGTTTATATATGATTTCTTGTCATCCTTTGTTTGTAGGCCTATGAAAAAGGTTTTAAATAAAACCGAAACGTCGGCATTGAGAGTTTGATTTTGATCCTGGAAAATTGACCGAATCCCGATTACATTATACACCTATATATATATATATATATATATATATATATATATATATATAAAATAAATTCAAAACAAAGGAAACACACAGAAAGACACAGACATAACTCACATCGATATTTTGACCATCGTCGTCATCGGAAGGTGTGATGAGCGAAGAGCGAAGAGTCCCGCAGGAAGGCAGGGCGGCGACTAAACTCGGCGATGGTCGAAATATCGATGTGAGTTATATCTGTGTCTTTCTGTGTGTTTCCTTCGTTTTGAATTTATTTTATTTAAAAAATCCGCTGGATCGTTTCTATTAATTGTATATATATATATATATATATATATATATATATATATTATATATATATATATATATATATACTTTAACACATAGAAAAGAACACAGAAAGACACTACAGAACTCACTTCGATATTTCGACATCCGTCGTCATCGGGAAGGAGTGCTAAGTACTCGCGTTGAGAAGCAAACTGCTACTGGCCTCCAGAGTAACTCGTGGAACCACCGCAATGCTGCTCCCCAGCGGAGGAGAGGAAAAATAGAAATCCTTCCAATATTTATTTAGAAAACAAGATAAAAAATATATAAAATACGAAATAATAATAATAATAAAATAATAATAATAATAATAAAATAATAATAATAAAATAAAAAATAATTAACGGTACAGGTTGAGACCAGGAGGAGAACGAGCCCCAAGGAGGCATATGAATGCCTCTTCGGAAGCTCTGAGGGTGACATGGGAATTAGACTCGGATATATATATATATATATATATATATATATTATATATATATATATATATGTATATATATATACAATTAAAAGAAACGGTCCAGCGGACTTTTTTACAATAAAATAAAATAAAAAACGAAGGAAACATGGCCATGGACGTCACTTCTCTCTATACTTCTATCATTCATTCTGAAGGTCTGGACGCTCTGCGATACTTTCTTGATGGCAGAACCGCACCCCTTAATCCTTCCACATCCTTTCTAGTCTCTTTGGCTGATTTCGTGCTACAGCATAATGTCTTTCAGTTTGAGGGTCGTTATTACCTTCAAACCAGAGGCACAGCTATGGGTACGATTATGGCCCCTTCTTACGCTAATCTTTTCATGGCCAAATTAGAGCAGGATTTCCTGGCCACCTGTCAACTTCTTCCACTCCTTTATCTCCGTTTTATTGATGATATTTTCTTCATTTGGCCCCATGGCAAACATAACTTAGAACTTTTCCTACACTCCTTTCAAAATTTCTGCCCCTCCATCACTTTCACTTACGACATCTCCGACAGACTTATCACCTTTCTTGACGTTGACGTTACTTTAGACAATGGACACTTCTTGACTTCCGTACATATAAAACCCACCAACTCCCAACAGTACCTCCATTACAATAGTTGCCATCCATCCCATGTTAAAAAGTCTATACCTCGATCCTTGTCCCTCCGTATTCACAATATCTGCAATAATCTCCAAGACCGCAGACATCACCTTAACCTCTTAAAGGACAAATTTTCTGAACGAGGCTATCCTCGCTCCTTCATTGATAGTCGTGTTTTACCGGCTGACATCTCCCACCAACCCAGACCCAAGAGGGATAGAAGTAACACTTCCTTCTTCCTGACAACCTACTTCCCTGGCGCTTATAAGCTTCGTGCTGTTATTAAGGAGTCTTTTCCGATTCTGTCTACTTCTACTTCTACTTCTTCCATCTTTAATCACCCCCCTTCTATTTCCTACCGTAAACCTGCCAATCTAAAAAGCATTTTCTCTCATATTTCCCCTCAGCCTTCCAATCCTGTTC
The DNA here is from genome assembly GCA_026182355.1 of Hermatobates lingyangjiaoensis. Classification (NCBI taxonomy): domain Eukaryota; kingdom Metazoa; phylum Arthropoda; class Insecta; order Hemiptera; family Hermatobatidae; genus Hermatobates; species Hermatobates lingyangjiaoensis. The sequence goes on from JAPFBL010000371.1 coordinate 301,069, forward strand.
CTGGAATGAAACAATGTGGACGCCGTGGCTGTCAAACTTGCCTGATTGTAAATCCTAATCCTTCCTTCGATTCCCTCTCCACCATAGTTCCTACCCGGTTCAGGTCAATTCCTCCTGTACCTCGAGCAACTGTGTTTACCGACTGGATTGCACTCAGTGTGACTCCTTTTACGTTGGCTTAACTTCTAATAAGTTGAGCCTTCGTATGAATGGTCATAGGGCTTCAGTCGGTCAACGCAGTAACTATCCTGTAGCCATCCATGCGAACTCGTATGGACTCAGTTTCAATGACTGTTTCAGGGTTCAGATCCTGAAACAGATCCCCGAATCCAACAATAAAGTTACCCTAAGAGCTTCAGAGGAGGCATACATATGCTTACTTGATGCTCGCTCTTCCCCGGACTCAACCTCAACCGATAATTTATTTATGATTTATTTATTTATTTATTATTTTTTATTTATTTATTTATTATTTTTTATTTATTTATTTATTATTTTTTATTTTACTTTTTATTTATTATTTTTATTAATTTTAATTTGATTTATCTACTTTTTTATAATTTTTTATAGTTATAATTTTTACTCGTTCCTTTTACGTCTTAATTTGGCTCTTCATTTCCTTCCCTCCCTTCCCCCGCTTGGTGGTAAGTGGTGGGGTACTGGCTGCGGTTTCCGAGTTCAGTACCGCCCTGTCTTCCTGCGGGACTCTTCGCTCTTCGCACCTCCTGATGACGACGATTGTCGAAATATCGATGTGAGTTATGTCTGTGTCTTTCTGTGTGTTTCCTTCGTTTTTTATTTTATTTTATTGTATATATATATATATATATATATATATATTGATGAAGGTATCATATATTGAATATTATTATATATTATTATTGAATGACAATAATATAATAAGAAAAGAAAACACTTAAAAGTTTGACTAAATATTTAGTATAATCAAGAGCTCTCATGAATTAATCTAAGTTTATTGCCTTTATATTGATGTCATCACTGGCCGATTTATTAATTTCCTCCTTATTATCTAAGTATACATAAGAGTGCTAAAATAATCAGTTCGTTATTTCTGCCAGATTCAAATCAAATATCAGGGCAGATGCTTCCATTTTTCGTAACAACTTTTTTAGCAGAAACAAGCATATCTGAAAATGGAAGTAATTTTATTCTTTTTGTGATTACTGCTAGTAGTGAGTTACTGTGATATCTGTTATGTGTGTTCTCTTTATGAATCTTGTTTATTTAGTTTGTGGAATCGTTTCATTTAATTGGTTCTATATCTATATATATATCAATGATCAAACCACAATAAGAAATGGGAAAACAAGACTAAGATTTTCAACCGTAACAAGCGGTCTTCGTCAGAGTCAAAAACCCAACTGTTGGGTTGTTGACTCTCAGTTGGGTTTTTGACTCTGACGAAGTCCGCTTGTTACGGTTGAAATATCTTAGTCTTGTTTTCCCATTTCTTATTGTGCTTTGATCATTAATTGTTATTTCACGTGTTTATGTGAAATCTTTATATATATATACACTTTTTCGTGAAAATACGATCCGAAATGGACAAATACAGTTCAATGTACATAAAGAAACATACAGAAATCAAAAACACAAACTTATAGTCTATAATTTTCTGTTGAACCGTCTTCAGAGAAGATAAGAGATACTTCTGCCTATAAGAAAAAGTTTAAATAAAAACTGAAACGTTGGCATTGAGAGTTTAATTTGAACCTGAAGAACTGACCGAGTGGGGATAAACTTTAGTTTTGTTTCTATTTCACCGTCGATACCTTCATCAATATATATATATACACGAGTTCAAAATTCAAGAACAGTAAGACACAGAGTAAGGAAACGCACTTACAGACTCAAATTTTCGGGTAATCTGTCTTAAGGAGAAAAGAGAAAGGGAGACCAAGGACGTTGCTACAGTTCAGTAACCTGAATATATATATTATATTTATATATTGGAAATAGTTATTATGGGTGTTTAAGAGGATATAAGAAGAGCATACCGTTGCAACGCCTATGAAGAAGGTTTTAAATAAAAACCGAAACGTTGGCTTTGAGAGTTTTATTTATACCTGAAGAACTGTCCGAGCCCTGATAAAATTATTTTGCTTCTACTACACGATCGATACTTTTATCAATATTATATATATATATATTGAGAATATATAGTCCATTTTTTTAATATATAACCTAAGTTTTTTTTATAAACGTCTAATTATAATTGTTTAAGTATATATCTTTACAGTTTTAATTATCTTTAAGTATAGTCCATTTTTAATGTCTAGGTGTTAAATCAAACTCTAACAATCTGTATTAAACATTTTCGTCTCAATAATTTTGACACAAATAGGCATGATTGTAGAAATTAACTGATTGTATTGTTCACTCTTATTTTTTCTTTGCATTCATGTCATTAAATAAGTTTTTTTTTTCAAATTAATGAATAAAAATACCTATGGCGAAGTTGTTTGAATAATATTACTTAGTTTACTTTTCAGTGGAAGTAATGACCTCTGGTGTTTGCTTCAACTCTATTTAAATAGTAGTTTGTTTTGTCACTGTGTGTCATGCTTTCTAATGTTATTTATACATCGCTTCATTCTATTCTAACTTTATTATTTTGCATTTAAGTTTGATTGTTTGTTTTTAGATTGAAACAGTTGTATGAACATTAGCTGTTCCTTTAGTTTATTAGTCTGCACCATTCGGCTTAAGAGCTAGTCAATTGTTTAATATTTGTTCAATTAAAGTGTTGCATGTCATTTGTGTTTCTTGACACTCAACGTACTTCATCAGGGGTAGCTTTCGTAACATTACTAGTCTTCTTGCAGCGTTCCTGCTCCATCAGTAGGTTTATATCATATTTTCTGGTTGACTCCAGTTTTCTTTTTTTTTTTTTATTAAATTTTCTACTTTGAGCGTGTCTTTATAGTTGGCCTCAATCTACTAACTTACAAATGACATATATTTTGCGCTCGGACCCAATTCTTGTATCGTACTGTCCTGTTGTCAACTTTTGGAGGCTTTGAAGCATTGGTTCCAAAATGACTCCAAAGCATTGGTATTGATTCCAAATTGGTTCCAAAGCATGACAAAATGTTCAATTTGTCATGTTCACATTTTTTTTTTATTTATTTTCTTTTGAAATTGTATTGTCGTATTTACACAATAGTTTGGTTACATACAGTGGTAGGTCCATAAGGTGAGGAGCCAGTTAGCTCAATGTTTAACATTCTAGCCTCTGGAATGGTAAATCCTGGGTTCAATCCTCGCCTGGTCTTCGATTTTTTCACGCGGCAGGTAAATAATCTGAGCACTTTGTCTCTCGGAAAGGACATTAAACCATCTATCCCAAGCCTGTATGATGTAAAGTATTCTTTATATATGTAAGGTACTCTTTAAAGATCCCTACTCTAAATACACTTAAGTTAGGCGAAATTTAAGACTCCCAATGTAGAATCAACAGGTAATGTGATCACGGATTACAAAAATGGATCCGAATTATTAAATGAGGGACAATTTCCGCCCATAGAACCGCACAAAAAGGTAAAAACCTTATTTGTGTGGGCGTTAGAAAACAAAAAACAAAAGGTCCATTTGGTTAGCTATTAACTTATTTTGTCTGAGATCGATTTTTTAAGAATGATGTATGTATTTGCGAAATAATAACTTTGAATAACTTTAGTGACTTTGATTACGATAAGTGCAGGCAATGATTCAGAAATACGTTATAACCAGTTTTGTACGCTTTGTTGTAACTCATTTGTCAGCACATCGCACGATTAAGCCATTGTAATAATTTCCAAGGCGTTTATAAATGCAAGGGATCATATAGAGTACGCTAATATTTCCACTTACATAGTAGATAGTTGTCAAACTTTACTTTCTTTTTAGTATCTTGTTAACCAAGCGAGTTTTTTTTTTTTTATAAAATCAGATAAGATTTGGAGCGAAATCATTGATTGTTGGAAGGTAATGCAAAGGAATGGTGCTCACTGATTTGACCCACCTCTACTTCACTGTTTAAGATACCTCCACCTCTGTTGTATTAAAACTTTGTTAGACAGCTCTGTTTTAGATCAGAGCTTTTCCAACTTTTTCAACTCTTCCCTTACTCTCTTCATTTCCTAGAATTTATTTCTTCAGTTCGACAACTAATGAGAAAACCGATGCATAGAAACTTAGCCAGCTTTACCTGACAACTTATTTAACATTGTTCATACAACTTTCATGATAGAACAGCTTAGAAGAGTTACAATATTGGAGTAATGTGGAACAGCAACTGTGCCAACATGCATGTGTCTCACATCAGATATATCCATTTTACACACTTTAAAAATAAACAAATCGCTCTATTCTTACCATTTAAATAAATACCGCAGTAATAATTCTGTTTGATTATGTAGTACATCACGTTGACTGATTTAGATGTAGAAGTAAAACTGAAACAGAATATTTCTGGCACAAACATACCGAAATAAATGAGTCTACCTAATTTATCATCGTTGCCATTAGTTAAATATTACATAATACATGCATATTGTTGGTGCCACAGAGGTAAGTAAAGAAGATATTATTATTAACCGTCATACCTCGTCTATCTCTGGTGAAGTCGCCCGACCGGTTTCACAATGGCTGCATCATCATCAGAGTTCCATTGATGATGCAGCCATTGCGAAATCGGTCGGGCGACTTCACCAGCGATAGACAAACTATGATGGTTAATAATAATATCTTATTATATCATAAATGGGCAGTTCATTAAGTTGCTTAGTAGATTTTAGCCTTACAAGGAGGAAAGTTAGTAATAATAATTATTTATACGTTTTGAAATTTTTTGAGGGTTTTTGGTTTAGATATTAATAAAACTCCTTTGTCAATCCTCAAAACATGACAAAACAGATGAATAGAGTGGTCAAGTAAAGAACAGCATGATGGATAATCATTTATGTAAACCAATTGTTTTCAAAGTATAATGCGTTTTGAATGCATTGTGTTCATTTTCTGGTTAAATCTGATAATGGGGTAATTACCAATACCTATTACATATCTGCTTAGTCATTTTCATCTTCTGTGTCCCCATGAGTATAACTAAACATAGGAAGAATAACAAGTGCTGGAAACTTGATATAACCTAAAATAACTTCTCTTGTATGAAGGTTTGTTCATGAACGCAATGATATTAATATCAGCCTAGTCATGGGATAGACCAGTGGCTTGTTCACTCGGCTCTAGAGAAGCAGATATGTGTTTAGTGCTGACGCTGGTCGTTAATTCTTTCATCTGAGAGGCAAACAAATCGAAAGAATTCATCCTCAGACGTCAGTGCGGAGTATATACAACACCAGGAGCTCTTCAAAGGTGTTTACTCGAAATTCAGTTGAGTTATGTAAAATTTACGGCTTGCAATATAGAATTATTAAAGAGATGCAATAATCCTTTCAGAAATGTACGTCAACGGTATGGCTTCCTAGCAGAACTTTAACGACACTCAGGAAAGAAAATATAAAATAATGTTTAGTGCTTCCATAGATCAGAATATTTAAACAGCGAGGAGAAATCAGAATGCAGTCATCGTGTTAATATATAGATAACTAATAATATGATTTTATTATGTAGACTGTCAACCTTGTAAAATTAGTAATATGTCGTTTATTAACGTTTATGATACTAACATCTATTGAACTAATAATAATTCAATAAAATAAAATTTTTGATTTTTTGAATTATTACTTCTTAGTTCAGGCATCTTTAATCTCGAGTGAAGCTTAGCGTTTAATTCAGCGACATAGAGCTTTGCTGGATGAAAATTATCATTATGAATGTAATTATAAATTCTGAATAAACTGATTTGGTTGAATATTGTTAGATTGTATGCTTCTTCAGGGATAACTTAATTCGGATGACTATATCTTGAGAGTACTTATAGAAACATTATAAATTTATCTTGACTTGTGTTGACAGATGTGGGATTGGAAAAAAAAATGTGTTGTGGGTTGAGGAGCAATTGAAGATGGTGATATATGGGGAACAAGATGGAAGAGGTAATGTTGTTTTAGGCAGGCTACAATGGACGAACAATGTTTACCCGGAGCCCTATCATTGTGTCCGATTAATCTGGGCCAAATCTATTAATTCTCTGGCAGCCCGATGGTGGCCTTTCTCATTTATATCTTCAACACTAATGCCAGAGTCCACTCTTACCTGGCTCGATTCTTCACCAGCCTTTCCCCCCACCCCCACACCCTATTGATCGTCTTAATTGAAAGCCCATTCACAATCCACGATAATCAACACAGACTGCCTTCTGTCTTTTACATCCCCAAAGTATCAAGTTCCTGATTACTTCTCAACATCCTATTCTTTTAATTCAATTAATATTCCACGCTTTTCCACCGTATCGATTTTTATTTGAAA
>JAPFBL010000371.1:312500-329570 GCA_026182355.1 Hermatobates lingyangjiaoensis
CCGCTTTGCCGCCTCTGATCATTTATCGGTACTCCCCTCCCTTCACACACACACACACACACACACACACACACACACACACACACACACACACACACACACATACACATATACAGTTGTAAAAATACTACCAGCCAGCAGTACCAACAAGAAAAAAAAAACATCTTTCGTCAACACATAACCCTCTTCTATTTAATACTATTGCATTGGCATTTGATGATTTCTGTTTACGATTGTTTATTCCTATAAGAAGGTACATTCAATATTCTTTTATGTCTCTTGGGAGTGGTAAAATCAAACAGTAAAACGTTTGCTCTAAACCAAACGTGATCTCGGTCTATATATTTTACGAAGCCTTTAGCCATTTCAGTTATATTGTATTAGTAACTCCTTACTATTTCTACCTATATTCCGCAATTGTTCATTCAAATTGCTCAAATACTATTTACTAGCTACAACCAAACAATCAGGAGTTTCCATTATAGTTGATAGTTAAAATTTACTTTCTACAGATCAAATTATAAATTTGGTCAATTTAGACCAACATTGCTGAGTAAAATCCAACAGATCTATCTTTTTTTAAAAATAATATAATCTCAGTAAATGAAGGAAAACAAACTAATATCCAATGACTCAACCTAAGGAAAATGTCTCCATCTAATAATTCAGTTTAAAATAATTTGTTAAAATTCTTTAAATTAATGACTTATATTAAATAGTTAGGTTAGGTTAGGTTGCAGTGTTAGTCCCACAAGGGAACATATCTAGGCCGAGCATTGGTGCTTTGTGATATCACACAATGATAACTGATTCTACAGTCGGAGAAGTAAAAATATTTTACATAAAGAATATAAGAAATACTATTAGGATCTAAGTGTTTCTTTCTAATATTTTTACTTTCTTGTTTCGTAAGAAGTTTTGTTGTAAATAAAAATGTTTACATTTGTCATTGAAAGTTAATATATCTTTTGCTCATGATAATGATGTGTTTGTGATATACATTTTAGAAGGAGGTAATATTTTTGGGGTCTATATCTGTGGGATGAATCGTAAACTTTACCTGTGATTTATATTTATGTATATGTCAGAAACAATATTTATAAATAGTAACGATGATAGTTTGTATTGTATTTATGGTGATGTTTTGTGATTTTTGAAAAAAAAAGTGAAAAATTCGTAAGATTTGTAACATTTATAATCTTATTTATTATTCTGAAACAACGCGCACCTAATGTACTGCTAAAAGATTTCTTGTAGTATAAAACTACAAATAACAATTATTCTTAGTCATTATACAAGAACGAATTATAATTAGCTGTCAGAGTGTCTACTCAGGACACAGGTTGGAACTGGAAAACCTATATATTTGCAAAGTAAAACTGAATCGAAAAGGCATAGAGGATCAGCTCTGCTATCGATCTCCCCTCTCCTGCTGTCGAAACACCTCCATCTTTAAGTGGGTTTAGGGCATGATCCCAATGACGAATCTCCGAATGTTAAATTCCACCCTTTTTGTAAGTGGCAAATATTAAAATTAATGCTAAGCTTGGTTGTAACTCTGGCGTACAACTGAGTCTGCTTTTCTTCTACTTGTTAGGCACCACAAACCCCTCTCTAGTTTATGGGTTCAGAAAATAAACCCTACGATAAAACTTTTAATGCTGAATTCCCTCAAATTTGAGAGACAAATAATCATATTAAAATGATAAAAATTTATTGCAATTCTGACATACCATTCATTCTGTTTCAATTTCTTATTGAAGGAGACAACCAAAAAAACTACTATATGATTCAGGACATAATCTCTACGATAAAACTCCCGGTAACCATGTTTTGAAGATTTAAATAGGAAATAATTCGATTAGTTTTAACTTAACTTAGTATTTCTAACTTACCACTCAGTTTGTTTCTTTTTGCTCGTAAGGCAATACCAACACCAGATGCAATACCAAATTCTGAATATAAATTTCAGATATATGATTTTTTGTAAGACTAAGAATCCCTTTGTAATTTAATATAGAAACATGGAAAGTATTTTTTCCAGAACACCTTCTAATTGTAAACTGTAAACCACTTCTGCAGTCGTTTAACGCACTGGAAATTTCGTCTTGAGTATACAGTGTCTTGAGTATTTCAGTGCGAATATTTCATGAGATTCATATATTTTAATAGTATGATTACACTTAAAATGACTAATACTAAGTTCTATATGTAGTAATATTATAGGTTTTGTGGTATACAACCCCTTTATAAGAGAAGACAAAAATATCAAAAGAGAAAACCATTTTAAAAAAAAATATATATTTATACTTTGCCCTGGAATGCTTCTTGGATACAGAAGAAACTCTGAATACATTCAATTGATACTTTCGAACCAATTGAGTCAGCAATAATGTATAGATGTATTAATCTTGAAACTATAGAATGGATTTACACCTTTTTAGTGCAAATGGTACATTAGTGTTAGTACAGAATTTACTACAGCTGAAATCGCAAACGTCTATAGATATTCCCAATGAGGTGCGGTAATGCGGTTATTAGTTGTGGATGACCTACTGGGCACACTAACTAATCAATTTTCAAATACGCAGGGTATCTTTATACCAATGAATGCTTGATGATAGTGCCTTTACCTTTATACTGGCTACTCTGTAAAATGTAAAAGTTAGGTAACGAAAGACGGCTTCTATATAAATCGAGCTATAATCATCTTCAAACCTTTTTTGAAGACGAGCAAAATTATCTCTTAAAGACTGGTTGATTTCATTTAAATGCGAGGAAATTGCTTTGATGAGTGAATGATTTTTGGTAAACCAATAAATGTGGTGTGATATTACTCTAAGGACAATTATGAACAACTGAAAATATACGATCAAGAGTTCATATTAATAATGACAGAACTATGTATAATATGATAAAATTATATGTACGTGTTCCGCAATAGTCTTATGATGTTCAGTTCAGATATTAAATTAGTAATATTATTATTTTTATTACTAATCAGTTAAATAATAATAATATCAAATTTTTGTAGATTGATGACTTACAGTTTTTTTTTCACTGATAAAATCTACATACATGGGCGCAATAAAACAAATTAAATCATTAAATTGATTATTCATAAATTAGAGCATAGTTTGATATCAGATCTTTACGATAGGTGCATTAAGTGAAAACCAGAACTCGATTGATTGTTATGGGGTATGGCATTATGTTTGATTGTTTATAGTTATTACGAAGTTAAGTGTAGACCACTTACAATTTTAATCCCATGTTTTGATATTTTTTTTTTTATTTTAAAGGAATGAATTCATTTTTCAGTAAACATTATAAACATTGCTCCACATTCATCAAGTGATCGCACATTAGCTTTTTCTTTATTTTATATTTTATTCCAAAATGTACTTACATTTTAATGTAACACAGCATGTTCCACTGTGTATTACATACGTTAACTTCAAATTGTATACAATATTTCTTTCATTCACAATACGCAGGACTGTATATAAGTAATACTGTCATTGATGAAACCACAATAAGAAATGGGAAAACAAGACTAAAATCTTTCAACCGTAACAAGCGGTCTTCGTCAGAGTCAAAAACCCAACTGACGAAGACCGCTTGTTACGGTTGAAAGATCTTAGTATTGTTTTCCCATTTCTTATTGTGGTTTGATCATTGATTGTTGTTTCACGTGTTTATGTGAAATCTTTTTATCGATAAGTAATACTGTATATAAGTAAATATTTTATAAATAAAATAAATATATTTTAACTTATTTTACATTGATTCTTAATTCTATGATATAATAATTTTTTTTCTTTATTATATGTCTACACTGTACAATAATTTAACAAATTTTTTTGTAATATTGTTCTTTAATTAATGAGGAAGACCTAACGGTTTGCCGTTATCAGTAGCTTGGTAGTGTTCCTAATGTATGTTTTAAATATCTATCTAGGCTGATCTCTCATAGCAATATGGAATATCTATTTGAAATACTGAATGTTTGTGCTGTGAAGGCTGGCAATTAATTAAAGACTGGAGATAGAGGGACGGCTACTAGAGGGTCGAGTTGTTCTTTTGCTTCCCCAGTCCTACCACCCTCGGCTTATCGGCCACTGTAACTACATCCTTCCCTTCTTTTGTAGATAAGCCTTTATTTACATTTCTTTAAAGATAACTTCTCAGGAATATTACTTCAAAACAAGTAATGCTGGCCTTTACCCTTGCAAAGCTAGTTAGAAACCGAGATTATCTACTTCCTTATTAATTCCCTTCTAGGCAGATTTAAGAAAGCTTATTCATCCGCAGCAGACAGTAATTTAATGTTTATTAGCTTCCTTAAAAATATATTATTCTTCATTGTTGTTGCGATGTAATACTATATTCACAGATGAAATCTGGAAGATAAGAATCACGCCGTTATTTAACTCTATTCTTTTGAAACAGGGAAAAATAAGATAAGGCAATTTCTAGAGGCATTTTAAAGGAAATATTGGCCTGTAAGAACATTTGGTCTTCCAGGAATAGGAGTGTGATGATTTTTGATGAAATGTCGGAGGGGTGGGACAACTGATGGAAAATTAATTGCATTTCTTCACAAAAGGACAGTTAATGGAGGACGAAAAACTTTTGCTCGTATCCATATGACGATTGGTATTTCATTCAATACAGCGCAAGGATTTAAAAAAAAACCAAGAGCATTTACTCATACAGAAATTTATCAAAGTATTACGTAATCCATGAAATTACTTGATTTATTCACACTTAAGAAACATGGAATATTTATTCAGTTGTTAATAAAATTTCAGATTAAAAAAAAAAAAACAAACTTGTAAATGGGAGTTTTCCACTAACTCAAATTGAGTTTGAAATCTTTAATGAAGTTGAAAACGTCAGTAGTTTGATAGCACTCGAGATAAGTTTTTAGTAAAACTTTATCTCAATGAGAAGAATAACAACATGAAAAGAACTCCTGGTTTTCATTCCTTCAGTATGAAGGTGTATAACGTATTACAATTATCTGTAATAATCTTTTATAAACCTAGAGAATAGCACTTCTCAACTAAGTTTAATTTTATCTTTCTTTGTTTACCTTTTCTTTTATCTTATCAATGGTCCTGAAAAAATCACATTTGTACATGAAGCCTTTGATATGTTACTACTCAGCCTCACCAACTAGCTGAGTAGGCTGGTAGGAAATATGTTTCATTTAAGGGTAACTTTATTTTGGAATGAACACTCAACTTTTTTTTTACAACTGACAAAAAGAAATCGGATATTTTGAGTTAGGATTACAGAATCAGTTGAAGCAGTTTCAATGATTTATTGGCACCTTATTGATGGTAATAACACCTAATAATATCATTATAGTACATATATTTAATATGTATTAATTATGATAACCAATAAAATTGGAATATAATCCAAAATGGGCATACACAAGTTTATAAGTTATGAAAATATACTTATAGAGTAATAAATCACACTTACTAACTCAAATTTTTGGAAAATCCGTCCTCAGGAGAAAAGAGAGAGGGAACTGTTGCTTATTGTGTTTTTGTTTTCTATTCTTTGATATTCTGTGGAGATATCCTCTAAAAGGTTTTTTGTACATTTACTAGCCTTTCAAAATATTATTAGACCTAAAAATAATAAAAGTAAGAATGTTATAAATACAGTTAAAATTTGTGGACTTATATATTCGAAAATTCAGTTTTTATTAGTCCTAGTTGATCGACTAGTTTTTATAACTCCCCAGGTTTTAATTTTTATCTGGAGATAAAAGTTATAAATACATTTTTTCTATCAAAACAATAACACTGTAAAATTTTGTTATCTTTTTTTGTGCTGTTCTTTATTGCGTTTTTGTTTGCTGTTATTTGATATTCTGTGAAGCTATTATTTTCATTGTTGTTTATGATGTTACAAATTTTCAATAAATTGTTTTTGGCCAAACAATTTTTAGTGAAACGACGGCTTGAAATATGATGTTTTCAGCTTGGCCCTAATTGTTGATAACAAAATTAGTATTTTAAAATAAATAAATATTTTGATTACAATATATATATATATATATATATATATATATAATATATATATTAGTGTGTGTGTGTGTGTGTGTGTTATATGTGTTTATATATATATATATATATATATATATATATATATATATATATATATATACATTCGTATATTTGGGGAGCAGGCCTTCATTGATACATGTTCTATTAAAACCTATGCCTATTTCTATTTTGACACATTTTCGAATTAATTTTTCAAATTTCCTTACCTCTGGCTTCCATAAGTTTGGGACAAGATAAATCCGTTCTCCAAAATATATATATATAACTAAAAAAAACCAACTTTCTATATAAAGAACGAAAACACTTACTGGGTCCGGATATTTCGAACAGAAGTTCGTCATCACGAAGAGAGGAGAAGGTAAGAAATAGAAGGCAAGAACGTGCGTTCAAGATTGTAGTTGGAAGGCGACCCCATCCACAGTCTTGAACACACGTACCTCTTCTTCTTCCCTTCTACTCTCTTTCTAATGACGAACTTCAGTTCAAAATATAGATTCAGTAGATGTTCTCGTTCTTTATGTCCTGTTTTTTTCAGTTATTTATCTGTCCAGTTTGGACTGTTATGTAATTTCATTTATTATATATTTGTATAAACTGGCAGCAAGTCTTCATCTAAGTATGTACCGTTAACTTGCAGAGCAGATTCTGCATTCACAATTTTTTTTCAGCAATTGTTCTTTTTTTCTAATCACTTTTCTATGCTGCAAAGGCAATGAAGATAATAAATTTCCCGGGGACATACTGCAGGCAATAACACAGTCCAATAACTGATAACATATATTAAGGACTAACTAAATTATAAAAGAAAACACAAGCTTTCTGCCTGAAGATGACCTATGAGGTCAAAAGCTTGTGTTTTCTTCTATAATTTAGTTAGTCCTTAATATATGTTATCAGTAATTGGACTGTATATCCACTGTATATACTGCAGAACGTATATCTCTGGGAAATTTATAATCTTCATTGCCTTTGCAGCATAGAAGAGTGATTAGAAAAAAAAAGAACAATTTGCTGAAAAAAATCGTGAAAGCAGAATATACTCTGCTATTTAACTATATATATATATATATATTATATATATATATATATATATATATAATTTTAATATATGCCAAGTGGTTTAAACATTTATTGTGTTTTTCAATGTTACCATCAGCAGGGTAATAGAATTTTTAAATGTAGTCACTAAAATGAATGAATATTCCGACAAGCAAGTTTCCCTAGTTTCATTAAAAAGAAATAACGATAAGTTATAAAGCTAAATTTCTTTTAAGGGAGGAGCAAAAAAGAAGTGGTCTGGGATGTGCTGCCTGCGGGAGTGGAGCCACTGGGGGGCGGAGTAATCAGAGAATATCAGGTTTTATTGTGTTCTAATTATCGGCGACTATCTGCAGGAGGGACTAATGACTCGTGAACACCAAGATAAACCAAGTGTTCCCTCCCAGTCTTTTTATTTATGGCCGATCGATACCCTTCTCCAACCTTACCTCATTAATTTAATATATATATATTTGCCCCCCCTTTTTTTTAATAATTTATCGCCTGGCATGTTCAATGAATACTTTCTTATTTTATTAGGTTTGTTAGTTCCTTTTTAGTTGTTCTTAAAGCACTGATTCTGTAGTCCTGAACAAATTCCCATATTTATTATTAAAGTATATCATATTATATCCAGTTTATTATATTCGGGTATCCATAACTGACTTTTTGGATGTTGTATGTTAAATAAAACTGGTAGACTGTTCAGAAGTAGTGCTCGCTATTCATCAAATTTTTAAACTAAAAGAGAACTAAGAATAACGTAAAATGCTCAAAGAAATTGGACTACGCACTAGCAGGATTTCTTATTATGGATGATCAACTGGCTGATTCATTAAACATATTATATTCACGTTTTCCTATAGGTGAGAATGTATAAGCCGGTGGTTCCAGCTTGTACGATGTTAGACACTCGTTAAAGGTCTCTACTCTAAAAAGGACTTAAGTTATTCCAAATTGAGGAGTCGCAATTTAGAATGCTCATTGTATGTTTTATAAAGGGGCACTTTCAGTCCATGTGTTCTCTCGTTGGACTGTCACTGCAACCTAACCTAAACTAACCTAGAATATAGTAATATTTCCTCTTTGTTCATTTTTTATACATGGGGTAGAAAAAAATAAATAGAATTTATTACTGTGGTAAATGATCTACAGTGCATCACATTGGAGTTACTAGTAATTCCTGAATTTAAAACAGTAATCTATGAAATATAAATGTTTAAAAAATGTATTATTATAAAAAAATATCCTATAATGGAAAATATAAAAGGGTTCAGGTGGAAATAATTTGTAGAAAAGAAACAATTTTTTTCTTACACCATGTTTTCTCTTCAGCCCACCAAAGGGCTGATGTAATTTTATTAAAATATATTATATATATTATATATATATATATATATATATATATATACGAGTATATATATATATATATATATATATATATATATTGATTTATATGATGAAATAAATGATTTTTTTTCTTTTAAATAATTTTTATTTTGCTAAATATACTTACTGTGTATATATATTGAATCATGTTAAGAATACTATATCAAAAGCTTGGGTCTTATAAGAATCTGTTTCCGTGCCTTAATAACAAGAAACAACAATTAAAATTATCCCCGTCAATCATGTTCAGTGAATTAATTTCAATACGGATTGTTATAATTTCTGAGAGACACCAAAGGTCACGAGTAGTCTAGTATAGTAATAATATACGACAGTATGTAAGGGCGTTTCTTATTATATGCACATGTCTGGCAATTTTTCAAAGAGAAGAAATCCTGAAGTCAATTAAATAGTTTTATTTTGATTTATAATAAACCTTGATGAAAAAAATATTATATGCTGTGTATGTTTCAAGTTATATCTTTCATTATAGAGTGTTGCAATATACGTACAATATTCTTGTACATATATTGCACAAACGTGCAATATTCTTGGATTGAATATACGTACATAATTCAATCCAATAAAATTAAAAAAAAATGGAAGTAGTGATAATGCTTTGAAGCTTCATTGGAATATTAATTGCGGATTGGAGAAGTCAGTGGAATATAATTTTCTATAGATGTATAAAACTACTGGAACAATTTTTTTTTTGAAAAATCAAACATTTTGGTTTGCACGAGTTAAATTATTTTCTGAAGTGTGCTAATTAATTTGTGTAAAAAGGAAAGAACTGGTTAAGAGCATGGAGGGTTTAATTGGTAAAGATTTTCCATAAGTGATTTTTAAATATAAATTGATGTTTGTTTGATGTTTTATATTTTATGTATTGCTCTTGATGTAGTAGATATTACGTATCATTGTTTAAGAAATATGAGGTGGAGATGTTGAACTATTACTGTCACGAAGTTAAGAAGCATTTGGATCGCTTAATTTAATACTTAGAAGAATCACCTGAAAATGTACTTAGTTTTGTAAAGTGTTAAAAGCAAGCTAATGGAAATGAAAGCCACAAAATAAGTGAGTCAACTTGCATGGAAACTTTAATTGACATATGCGAATATAATGTCACTGAACTGAATGTAATAAGGACGAACCCTTCAACTTTTTAGTATGAATTAATACATCAAAATTCTCTTGACGGAAGAAAGTAAAACTTAAGTTTAAGGGAATTCCACTTAATGCACATGGTATGGTCTCATAGAAATCCAAAGAGGCCAAAGCATAGAAGATAAAATCTGGAGGATATCAAAATGTTTAGATTAGGTTACATTGGCAGTGAAATGAGAGGAGAGAATAGGCCGGAACATTACCTTTTTTGAAAACCCACTACAAAGGCTGTACATTCTGAGTCTTAAATCTTACCTAAGTCAAGTGTATACAGAGAAGGAAACCTTAACGAGTACGTAAAGATGTTAACGAGTTCTCTTGGAGATACGAAGTTCTTAAATGTTTTTACCTCCTAAATGGATAAATTGAGGGCCAGAGGGGGTATAGAACCCTGGATCCAGCAGTACAGAGATGAAAACGTTGCCACTAGACTATCTGTCCTTTGTCTGCCTCTGGCTCTAAAATAATGTATATAAAAAATCGTAAAAAAAAAACGCAAAAAACAGAACAATCTGATCAATAGTGTTATCCATATTATATTAATGGATATTATATCCATATGTTATCAATTATATCCATATAATTACATCAAAGCATCAAGAACAATGTTTCTATTTTTTTTTTCAATAATTTAATATTTTATAATACAACAGTCTGCCATTATAAGGCCAGTTCAAATTTGACTTATTTTTATATTTTGTATCATGAATACATAATGAAATCGTTTTCTTTTGTAGTTAAGCCAAATATTTTAATATTGTGATTAGTTTTACTTATGTAATAGAGTTTTATTTAATCACATAATTAGGCTATATAGGTAATAGGGGTTCAATGTATGATAGGACAGCTCTGAGGGTTGTTTATGTACCCAAGCAAGCAACTATATGGACGTTTTGGTAATCCGCTAAATAGATTATGGATTGATCACACCAGATTACTGGAAACTACCTTGTCATCCAGATGAACTATTACTGCAGCTATTATAATGACTTAAATACCAGGAGCTTAATTGTAAATATTTCTATCCCTAATATTTACCTTAAACTCTAAAGATTACAAAGGGTTTTACGTAGGTCCCTTTTTATTTCTTTTGTTTATTAATTATATATTCAATATACTGACAAAAGTATGTTTTTAATGTTTCCTGATGTTCTGAAAATATATTTTAGACGATAGTTTACCTCAAGAAATAGTTTTCAATTATTCCACAATTAGCATAGTGTAAACCTATTAATATTGAACTTAGATTAACCTGAAGTAATTATTTGTTATTTATCCAAAGATAAAATAAAATACGCTTATAAATTGTGTTTTTACCAGGGTTTCATGGATAGTAACGTAGGTGTAACCTTTGATTCTTCCATGAATTTCAACCTCAACTTCCAAGATATTACTTCTTTTCAGAAATACCCAGGACTTCACTGAAATTAAAGCACCTAATTTGGTATACACATCATTAATAAGAACTATTTTAAGATTTTGTAGCCTTGTTTAGTTCTCAACTTTTTGCAGATAATTAAAAAACGTAAAAATAAGCCTAGATATATGGTTGAAATATAATTTTTATAACATCTTTACACCCTAGCTGGAAACAGTTGTTTATTGAAAAAGCTCAAATTAATTTAATGGCTAAAATAGGGATTACATTTAAGCGTCTATTTAATTTTACAATTTAATTTATGTAATATTTTAATTAAGGTAATCTATTTTTTATTGTTTAAACCGATCCTCTAGCGGGTTATAAATGTCAATCCTTTACGGTCTTTTTGTTTGATCGGTGATTCTTCAGTGGGAGTCCTAAATTTTGCCTAACTCAAATGTATTTAGAGTAGGGATCTTTAACGAGCACCTGACATCGTACAGGCTAGGGACCGACGGCTTAACATCCTCTCTAAGGGATGACGTACTCAGATTTATTCACCTCTTGCGTGAATAAATCAAGGAACAGGTGGGGATCGAACTCCCGACGTTCCAGTTTAGAGGTGAGTACGTTAACCACTGAGCTAACCTGGCCCCTAATATGCAAATATTAGTTATTAGCAATTTGATGGCCAGGTTTGCTCGGTGGCAACATGCTCTCCTCTGGATAGGTAGATGAGAGCTAAATTTGCATAATACCTGCTCTGGCTCACGATTTATTCATGCGGTATGTGAATAAATTTAAGCATGTCGTACCTAGAAGATGGCACTCAGCCTTCAATCCGGGGTCTCTACAATGACGGTTACTCGTTAAAGATCCATACACGAAGTACATTTGAGTTAGGCAAAATTTACAACTTGCAAAATGTATAATCAACAGGTAAAATACCTCTCCCATTACTAAAAATTAGTGCCAAATAATAAATGAGGCACAATATCCGCCCATAGAATAACACTAGTAAGCTAAAGCCTTTTTAATGTGGACATTGTAAAACAAACGAACTATTATTTTAATATTATTGGTTATGAATATACCATAATTTTGCACATTTGATTGAAAGAATAGTTTCCTGAAGACAGTTCTTGTAGAAAATTATATAGTAATTTATTGTTAAGTTGCAGGTTCTTGTACCGTCAATGTAGCAAAATCGTAGTAGTTATTTGAATCAGTTATCTGACCCACAGTTAAACTCAAATGGTATATGTTCCATTTATGTAACTTCATTACTTCTTGATTTTTCAGCTACATGACTGATTTGATGTACAATCATACCTCGATTATCGACCGATTAACAAGAAAAAAACAGGTTTTTTTTCGCTAAAGGTTACCGTACAAAATTTGGTACTAGTACAAGTTTTGAATTCTTTGAATGACTTTATCATCTGCCACCTTTGAAAATTTTTAAAAAGAAGACAGAAACTACTCGCATTAGAGAAGTTCTTTTGAAAAAGCAATCTAAATCACCAGAGAGATAAGAATATTCATATTTTATGATAAACTACGTGTATTTTGAGCATAAGCTGCTCTCTTAATATTTTTTTCTTGTAAATTAATGTTAAAATATTTGTTAATTAAAGTCGCTTTCTAGACTAGGAAAAGAATTTTTTGTACATTACTTTTTTTAAATAGTAAAACTTGTTTCAGAACTCGTTTAATTTGGTTTTTGAATAGCTTTCTGAAACGAATTATGGCCAATAACAGTGATATAACTGTACTTTGTTATCATTATATGAATCTCCTAAACTAATTATATGTCTTTACTGATTATTTTACATCAGATTTTTGAAAAATTATGATCATTTAATTGTGTTATCATATTGAAATGATCACGCACTGATATGGCTTAATTATTGAATACCGTGAGCATACTATTTCTTAATGTGTTTTATAATGTTTAATTAATTTGTTAGAAGTGTTTTTTTTTTCGTTACTAAATGCCAATGATTTTAACACATGTTATCTGTTTAGTACCAATTTTAATACCAATTTTTTTTTAATACCAATTTGTACAGACCCCTTAAGGTCTATATGAATATTCTTAATTTCTCCGCAGCACTGTTTACATACTCCGTGAAGACTGGCTTGAAAATCATTGCTCTATCATAAATTTAGCCTCATTTCTCATATCCAACCCTTCAAGTGGAGGAAATTAACACTCGCTATTTCCACAGTATCCCGATTAATCCCGTTTTATGTATGACACGTTCTTAGAATTTTACTGCTCTTGAAGCATTAAACATAATTTAATGACAGCTTTCATTAATCTAATACGTTTGAAAATTATTAACAAATGGTAATTGTTCAGTTGTTAATGGATTCCATTTGAATTACTGTTTTTTTTGTAAACAAGCTTACCACATTGAAGTCTTTAATATTATTAAAATAATATACATATACGTGTATTCCCAATAAGCAGATTATTAATGATACATCATTATTAACAGTCATACCTCGTCTATCGCTGGTGAAGTCGTCCGACCGGTTTCGCAATGGCTGCATCATCAATAGGATTAACGTTACCTTCCAAAATCACGGATATAAATACCTTTTTTAACTCAATGGTGCCAATATATGCCTAAATTTCCTACCTAATAGTTTTATTTTATTTTATTTTGTTTAATCTGTTTTTTGTCTTTGACAATTTAAGTTGTCTCTGTCCTGTCCGTCCTGTCGTCTTTCATGCTTTTTATTGGTTTAAATATTACGTCTGTCTGCTCTTTGATTTGTTCGTTTATTAGGTTATCAGTATTTCTCTGTTTATATATTTCCATTTCTTCTATTACATTTAATCTTTGAACTTGTTGTCCTATTTTAATTCATTCCATTGATTTTTCAATACTGTCGGGTTCATGTCCGTGTTTTTTTTTTAAATAGTTAGCAAAATTAGATTATTAATGTCCAACAGATATAGACGGATTAACATGTGTAGAATATGGCTAAATGGTAACACTGTGAGCATTCACAAGATATTCATTCAACTGCCTTCACTTATTTCACACTTGTTTCAATTATCATCATCATCTTTTCATTCATTTTACTTGTTACTTCCAGAAACGAAGAAACAAGCTGGTAGGTCAAAAATCTTTTAAGAATTAGCGACATATTTTCAAGCACAATTCAGTGCACCAAATTAATTAAAATAAATAGTATATAAATAATTCAATGTGAAATCATTAAATGACAATAATTTGAATAATAAAATGTCAATATAATAAAAATGAGTATAACTATAATAATAATAAAGTGTATGAAGAACATAATAGATAAATAGTATTAAAAAAAATAATTCAATTAGGTAATTGAAATGAAATATAAACTTTAAAAATAAA
Source organism: Hermatobates lingyangjiaoensis (assembly GCA_026182355.1). Lineage (NCBI taxonomy): Eukaryota > Metazoa > Arthropoda > Insecta > Hemiptera > Hermatobatidae > Hermatobates > Hermatobates lingyangjiaoensis. The sequence continues at coordinate 326,936 of JAPFBL010000371.1, forward strand.
ACTTATATTAATGAATATTGAGTCTAGAACTGCAATAGTTAAAACAATGGAATCCACCTAAACTTTTTAAAGAGCATATTTTTAGAATGAGACTATCTCCTCTTTTATTGAAAGTCGTGTTTTATCCAATGAGATACCTCATCGGTCTAGTCCCAGAAATGATGGGCTGTCTGCTCCCTTTCCATTACGACTTCTTTCCGGGAGTCCATAGGATTCAAACAGTTATTAAAGAGTTTTTTTTTTCTAATCCTATCTTCTTTTTTTTGCACTTTGCTTATCTTTAATGAGCTTACGTCAATTTTTTTACCAAAAACCTTCCAACCTAGAGATATTTTTTTCTATATGTCTTCCCCCCCCCCCCCCCAAAGTCTCTTAATCATTTTACGGAAATGAAACAACATATACATCGTAACAACAAACATTCCCTATTATTAATATTTAGTCCTTTTTTTACTTTACTATAAGTAAAGTATAGTGATTGTGAAAAAATTCGATATCGAGATTTTGACGGAGTTACATGTTTTGAAGTCCCAGAAGTCGTTTTATGAAGTTTTAATGTAGAAGGAGGTGAAGTAAACGATGAAAGATATCCACTGGCTACTTGAACAAAAGCCATGTTCTCTTGAAGGAGATTATTTCCTATCAAGAAATTTTCACTTTGACTTTTCAAAAATGTTATTACTGCTGTAGTTATACTAATGAGATTATTTTCATCAGTGGTGTGATTTACATAAATAAGCTTATATATTCATAAGTCGATCAATCACTATCTGTACTACTTCAGGAATGAAAGACTAATAAACATCTCTCATTTCGATGTTTACATTATGCTCAGATGAGACATTATATATTATATACCCAAGAAGTTTGATATTAAGTTTACTTATAGTCATGTTGAGTGTAGGCCACTCCAGATTTCATTTATTAATTCCGAGAGGAACCATTTTGGATAAGTTGAAGTATTATTTGTTTTAATTAGCTACACAATGGTCTATGATGAGTGAAATACGTAATATAGAAAATTTTAGTGGATTAATTTATACTCAAGAATGAAAATGTAGTGGCTCAACTAAATTCCGGTAAATTTGATAATAATGAAGCATAATCGCCCTTCGAGAAATTGTATTTAATATTATGAAATTCAAGACGTAGATCTTAAGGATGTATAGGATGTACATATGTAGTAAAAGAAGGTTGGTGTTATTTGTTATGCTATTTGATAATATAATATAAAAATTAATATTTTATAAGATTTATTTTCACTTTGGAATTTATAATAAATTTAAAGGAAACCTCAAATAAATTTATAAATTAAATAATCCGGTAAAACAAAGTTATTTTATGTTATTATTTTAATTTATTAAAATAATATTATAATATTTATTTTTACACTTTTGTGACTATTTATAATAAAGTAAAAGGAAACCTCATAATACAGGGTTTATCAAATTAAATAATTCCGGTAAAACAAAGTTACTTTTAGTTGTTATAATAATATGAAATTCAATACCTGTAGTAACTTCTTTATATTTGACATTATTATCATCACTTATAATAAAAAAAAAGAAATCTGATAATATGGAGTTTATATGTTCAATAAAGGTAGTAAAGGCAAGTTTCATTTTAAATAAAGGTGTCAGATTAGTCCAGAGGTAACATGTTTGCCTAGGGACTGTTAGATCCGAAGATTTATTTACGTGGAATGTGAAAAAAATCTGATACATCGTCCTTGGGAGTAGGCGTTAAGTGGTTGGTCCCGAGCCTGTACTATGTCAAGTATATGTACGTTATGAGCCCCTACTCTAAATAATACACTTCAGTTAGGACTCCCAATGTAGAATCATTGTGTAGTATCTCAAAGGGCCAAAGTTCGGCCTATGTCTGTTCTCTTGTGAGACTGCCACTGCAACATAACCTAATTTAAAATAATCCAAGTTTAATTTAAAATATTCCAAGTCTAAATTAAAATAATTCATTTCACTGTTGTTCAAATTTATTTATATTATATATTATATTTTAATTTATATATTTATATTTATAGTTTGTCAACTTGAAAATACATATACACTATGTTGAAGTTTAAATAAAACATTGGTTATTTTAATTAACCCGAAAAACTAGTATATTAAGGCAAAAAATATATTCCTGGTGATTAATATTACTCCAATCGTATATACATTAAGTTTGTTGTGAATTATAGGAAATGTTTCCACATAAAGTTGAGTTGTAAACGACAATAAAACTTGTTACTTTACTGTAAGTATAGTGATCGTGAAAACATTCCATCTCGAGATTTTGACCGATTTACATGTTTTAAGGTCCCAAAGTTATTTATGACGGTTTTCCAATGATGTCTGTGCGTTTCCGTGCGTTTCTAAAGTTTGTGTAGACGTTACAGTCCATAATCTTTCATAGATGAGGTTAATATTTTCCATAAAAATGGTCTTCAAAATGTACATAGTGTTTATTACATTTGATTGCCGAATATAAATAGAAATGCATTAAACCATTAGATTTTGTAAATTAATGTCTTTACTTAAGTAATGAAATATTTCCTCATTTGAATTTTTAAATAGTGATAATAATCAATTAAAATAAGATTTAGAGAATAAAATACAATGATTTGGAACACCAC
>JAPFBL010000372.1:0-30000 GCA_026182355.1 Hermatobates lingyangjiaoensis
ATATATATATATATATAAAGATTTTACATAACACGTGAAACAACAATCAATGATCAAACCACAATATGAAAATGGGAAAAACAAGACTAAGATTTTTTAACCGTAACAAGCGGTCTTCCTCAGAGTCAAAAACCCAACTGATATATATATGTATATATATATATATATATAGGTGTATAATGTAATCGGGATTCGGTCAATTTTCCAGGATCAAAATCAAACTCTCAATGCCGATGTTTCGGTTTTATTTAAAACCTTTTTCATAGGCCTACAAAAAACATACTACAAAAAATTTAGGTTTTAAATAAAACCGAAACGTCGGCATTGAGAGTTTGATTTTAATCCTGGAAAATTGACTGAATCCCGATTACATTATACACCTATTCTATCCAACGGTTGATATATTTTTGAATTTGTTATATATATATATATATCTCACTTAATTAAACGAAACAAGATCCAAACTGGACACAATACCAGTTCAAAATTTAAGAAGAGAAACACAAAGTATGCAAACACACTTACAGACTCAAATATTGGGGTAAGCCGTCTTCAGGAGAAAAGAGAAAGGGACACCAAGCACGTTGTAGACGCAAGTAACCCATATGGGTTAAAAAAAACATAACAAGTTAACTTGGCTGATGAAAAGCCAGGTTAACTTGTTATGTTTTTTTTTTGTTTCATTTAGCTCTCTGATGATGTTGTGACGAAAGGCCTTAGAGCATTTTAATTAATATATATTGTTTATTATGGTAATTAATTCATATATTATATCAAGAGTTATTGTTGATTATTAATTTATATATATATATATATATATATATATTTATGATAAAGTTATTATATCCCTCTGCGAAGTGATGGGTGTTGAATCATTGTTATTATAAAATCATTGGTAAGTATAACTCTATCATGAACAGAAAAATGTCAAACGTTTATCAAATAGCAAATGACCATATTACAGTTTTAGTGATTTCTACATTTTCATTGACTCAGATGACTAATAATATAAAGATATGTTACAATTTGAAAGTCATAGAAAACAAAGTTATAAACAATTAAGTGCTTTCAGTTTTCTCTAAAGTCAATTATTTTTAAAATATTTTACAATGAATATTTTGGTCTTTGCTTTTTATATATATTATCATTTATAACTTTTATAGATTTAGGAGCTTTCCTAGATTAGTCCTTTCCTGCGCTTTCACCCTTTTAAAATACCACTCTTCCCTCCCACTCTTCTCAACCCCTCACCAGATGTTCTCTGCATCTAGTGTTTCAGTTGGGTTTTTGACTCTTGTCGAAACCGCTTGTTACGGTTGAAAGATCTTAGTCTTGCTTTCCCATTTTCTTATTGTGGTTTGATCATTGATTGTTATTTGTGTTTATGTGAAATCTTTTTATCGATTAAATACATAAGTAGAAGTGGTCAATATTTTATTTATATTTTGAATCAAACATAAATAGTTAAATTTATATTTAATCAGATAATAATTAAATGTTATCTAATTTCATAGGTACTAGTATTTTCCAGAAACTATACTAGTCAGTTATGGAGTTATATGATTCCTGAATTTCCTTCTACTGTAAAAATAGCACTTCACACATTGCTGCCATTTCCCACTATCTACGTATGTGAAACTGGATTTTCCCTTTAAACTGCCATAAAAACTAAATACCGAAGTAGACTTACTGCTGGGGCCGATTTGAGAATCAAACTCTTAATTACAAATTGAGTCCTAGACCTATGTTCTAGGACTTCCATAAATGTTTTTAACGGTATGCCAGCTAAGCTAACAAAACTTTATTAATAATTTATGATTTGAATGCGGATAACAGTCTCCAGAACCACTAAATTGATTTTCAAATAATTTAAACATGGCGCCTATCTTGAAGCAGTGCATTCTGGTGAGCAACTCAGAAAGCTTTATGCTATTCCATAGAATAGGTTTGTTTAATTTATGAATGTTTTATAAGCACATCGAATGGTAACGAATTTTTTTCGATTATTTAATTAAATTTATCTATATTAATAGAAAATCTTGAAAAGAAAATACTGATTTTTCTTTTATTACAGTTCCATTTTATGAACTTAAAAATGGATTGAAATAATTGCTAAAATGTAAAGATATCTATGTACTGAACAAGATATGGTACGTGTCTAGTGACAATGCAATAAAGGTGCTTTCTCTGAGAAATTTAATCACTGGAGAGATTTCAATTTGGGTTAAGTAATAATTTAAATATTTCTTTATTTATTTTTATTGATTTTTTATATGGATTTATACATAGTCAGAATTGCAAGTAAATACTACTTAAAATTACAACGAACAAATAATTACAACAAACTTACAATTATCAACTTCTATATTTAATGTGTACAGTTAGATATTTCACTTAATAAGTAGAATAAAAAGATTTCACATAAACACGTGAAATAACAATCAATGATAAAACCAGAATAAGAAATGGAAAAACAAGACTAGGATCTTTCAACCGGAACAAGTGGTCTTCATCAGAGTCAAAAACCCAACTGAAACACTTGATGCAGAAAAAACATCTGGTGAGGGGTTGAGAAGAGTGGGAGGGAAGAGTGGTATTTTCAAAGGGTGAAAGCGCAGGAAAGGACAAATGTCCAGGAACGGATGTTTGGGGAAACAAAGGGTAAATATTGAATCGTCTCTAATTAAATTTAATAGATCAAATATTATAAACATTAGTAACGGTCTCTTCAAACTTGATACTTTCGTTACGAGGGCAATAGCCTCTTCTAATAGTTTTCTACTCTTTCTTACTGTATTCCTTTGTTTCTCCAAATATCCCCAACATAAGTCAAGTAAAATAAATGACTCCAGATGTAAAATCTATATATGTTATAGATTAAACCTGAGGAGTTTTTTCTACGAAAGATCTCAGTACCATTTTTCGAAATCTTATTTTGTTTAGACGATATTTTTTTATTTCAAATATTTACTGTTAATTCTTGTCATACATATATATAAAACAAATTTTATTTATCAGGAATCAGTGAGTTTTCCTGGTTCAAATCAATTCAAAGCCAAAGTTCTGATTTAACAATCATATTTTAAAGTTAAGCATTAAAGAGATGTATGAAATTCTGAAAGTATACATAATAATATATTACTTTAGTGGTTTAAAATGAATAATTTTAGGAATACAAACCTGAGCAGAAATGTCTGCTTAAATACAAATGTTCTAAGGAAATATTATAAAGGATATATTCCTTTCATTAATGTTTTCTTGTATGTTGGGTAAAATAAATTCAATATTTTGTTAGTTTTAAATATGCCTGATTGTGTATATATCTTGAATTGATGTGTCATTTATTTATGTCATAAAATAAATGAAATTTTTCAATTTTAAATGATTATTTGTTTTATTAAATATACTTTCTGTGTATATAACTTGAATCATGTGAGAATACTATATCAAATGCTTTGATCATATAAGAATCTTTGTTTTCACGACTTAATAACAAGAAATAGCAATAACAGTTATTCCTATCAACCACATTCAGTGAATGCTTTTTATTAACTGTTGTTATACTTTCTTACACTCAGTGATACAAAAGAAATACTTTCAGAATTTCATACATCTGTTTAATGCTTGTTATACTTTCTTACACTCAGTGATACAAAAGAAATACTTTCAGAATTTCATACATCTGTTTAATGCTTAACTTCACAATACGATTGTTAAATTAGTACGTTGGCTTTGAATTGATTTGAACCAGGAAAACTGACCGATTCCCGATAAATTCAATTTCTTATATATATAATATATTATATATATAATATATATATTATATATATATATATAACATCATATATACACTCATGCACCTCGGTTAATTGCGTTTAACGTTTGGACTGACCTCAGTGTATGATTTACGTTGGTTAATGTATTTAGCATACAAACTGAGCAGAAATGTCTGCTTAAATACAAATGTTCTAAGGAAAATTATAAAGGATATATTCCTTTCATTAATGTTTTCTTGTATGTTGGGTAAAATAAATTCAATATTTTGTTAGTTTTAAATATGCCTGTTTGTATATATCTTGATTTTGTCATTTATTTATGTCATAAAATAAATGAAATTTTTCAATTTTAAATGATTATTTGTTTTATTAAATATACTTTCTGTGTATATAACTTGAATCATGTGAGAATACTATATCAAATGCTTTGATCATATAAGAATCTTTGTTTTCACGACTTAATAACAAGAAATAGCAATAACAGTTATTCCTATCAACCACATTCAGTGAATGCTTTTTATTAACTGTTGTTATACTTTCTTACACTCATGATACAAAAGAAATACTTTCAGAATTTCATAATCTGTTTAATGCTTGTTATACTTTCTTACACTCAGTGATACAAAAGAAATACTTTCAGAATTTCATACATCTGTTTAATGCTTAACTTCACAATACGATTGTTAAATTAGTACGTTGGCTTTGAATTGATTTGAACCAGAAAACTGACCGATTCCCGATAAATTCAATTTCTTTATTATATATATATTTGAATATATATATATAATATATATATATATATATATATATAATACATATATTGTAAAAGACGACCAATCCCTGTTACGTATTACTTTGGGCACTTCTTATTGGTTGTGGGTGTTTATTCGTTGAACACGTTTCTCCTTAGCACACTCCGTCTGCTCGGCCGCCTCAGCCTTCACTCCGGGAGAGGGCTCGCAGTCCCTACTTAATTTTCCAATAGAGTTGGATGAAGGTCTTGGCGTCCTGGCTTGGAAGTGAACCTCGTCGAACTCGGTGTTTACTATGGGCTTAGTGGATTTCATTAGATACTGGTTGTTGGTGTTTTCTGTAAATTCTATTGATGTGGGTGTATGTAGACCTTTTCCCCGTCGGTTTCTTAACACGCTTGGCTGCATCCGCCGTCCTTCCTGCTAAGGAGAAACGTGTTCAACGAATAAACACCCACAACCAATAAGAAGTGCCCAAAGTAATACGTAACAGGGATTGGCTCGTCTTTTACAATATCTAATCTGGCATTCAACATATAATACGCACAATCCAGCCAGGAATAACCCACTTTTTTTCAGTTGAGAATGACCGAAGAACAGGTCGAAACCGGTCGCAACGAACACGAGAAGAAGACCGCTCACGCATTTCGTTTACTCAAGAAAACATGCAGTAAAGGGGTCTAATGAACAAACGACACACTACACTCAATTTCGTTTCAACTTAAAATACATAATGCCCATAGCCAGGACCAGATTCTTACGATGGAACTCTTCTGCGTGAGGACGCCTATGCCATTCCTGCCCTCTGTGAAATTAAAGTAGGGACTGCGAGCCCTCTCCAGGAAGGACGGCGGATGCAGCCAAGCGTGTTAAGAAACCGACGGGGAAAAGGTCTACATACACCCACATCAATAGAATTTACAGAAAACACCAACAACCAGTATCTAATGAAATCCACTAAGCCCATAGTAAACACCGAGTTCGACGAGAGTTCACTTCCAAGCCAGGACGCCAAGACCTTCATCCAACTCTATTGGAAAATTAAGTAGGGACTGCGAGCCCTCTCCCGGAGTGAAGGCTGAGGCGGCCGAGCAGACGGAGTGTGCTAAGGAGAAACGTGTTCAACGAATAAACACCCACAACCAATAAGAAGTGCCCAAAGTAATACGTAACAGGGATTGGCTCGTCTTTTACAATATCTAATCTGGCATTCAACATATATACATATATATATATATATATACTTTTTTCGTTGGAAATACGATCCAAAACGGACAAATATAGTTCAATATAAACAAAGAAACATAGAGAAATCAGAAGAACACACTTACAGTCTCTAATTTTCGGTTTGAACCTCAATATAAACAAAGAAACATAGAGAAATCAGAAGAACACACTTACAGTCTCTAATTTTCGGTTTGAACCTTAGAAGAATGAAGAATAAATTCTCTCAACATAAGTCAAGTAAAATTAATGACTTCAGATCTGAAATCTATTTCTGTTGTAGAATAAACCTGACGAGTTTTCTACGAAAGATCTCAGTCCCATTTTTCGAAATCTTATTGTTGTTTAGACGAGGTTTTTTTTTATAAGAATTAGTTTGAATCCTTGCCTTTTCACATTTTTTATTAAATTATTTCATTTGTTATTATTATTTGTATTCTTAGTTTTATTTTATTTTATCATAGCTTAGTCAGCACTTTTGTTTATGTATCAATTTCTCTGTATCAATTTCCCTTATTTTTTCAATTTTTTCTTTTTTATATATTTATTGTTTTCATATTCCATTATTTTATTTTATAAATTATAAATTAATTATAAATTGATTCCTGTCTACCTTATTTTCTGTGAACGGGCGCGCATGCGGCAACACTGTTGGTCTCCAACCGTCTCTGATCCAGTGCGCTTGGTTTCCCTCTCTTATCTCTCCTGAAGACGGTTCAAACCGAAAATTAGAGACTGTAAGTGTGTTCTTCTGATTTCTCTATGTTTCTTTGTTTATATTGAACTATATATATATATGTATGATAAGAATTAATATTAAATAAGTGAAATAAAAAAAAACCTCGTCTAAACAACAATAAGATTTCGAAAAATGGGACTGAGATCTTTCGTAGAAAACTCGTCAGGTTTATTCTACAACAGAAATAGATTTCAGATCTGAAGTCATTAATTTTACTTGACTTATGTTGAGAGAATTTATTCTTCATTCTTCTTTGAGGGTTACGGCTCATCTAGTTCTGATTATATTTTCGTTTTTATATTTTCTAAAATTGAAATATTATATATTTAAAATTTATATTATATTTTCTAAAGGGATCAGTTCATTAAGAACTGACTGGAATTTCTTGCATTTCTTCTGTTTCATCGACTACCTCATTTCCCAAAGTTCGTTTATGAGTTTGTGCTCACACTAGCAAAATGTCAATACCTATATCACTAGCATGAGTTGCAAACTGTCTAATGTGGTGAATTACAGGAGATTGACTTACTATAGTAAACATTGTCAAGTAAAGTGTAAAGTGCTCTCCGAATCTGAGAATATCACGTAACTTTCCATTCCCACTTCAATAAACCTTTCAATTATATTTTATTTTATTTCAAAATCTTTTCAATTTTATATAGGTAAATTTGAACCTTGGCTGTTAGGGCTGGTTGACTGTGATTGAACAGTTAGTTGACTTGTCTTCCCTTGCCAATCAATGATCAAACGACAATATGAAATGGGAAAACAAGACTAAAATCTTTCAACTGTAAAAGTGGTCTTCGTCAGAGTCAAAAACCCAATATTAAAAGATGCTAGCCTTGTTTTCCGTTATTCTTTGTTACGGTTGAAAGATCTTAATCTTGTTTTCCCATTTCATTTTGTTGTTTGATCATTGAGTGTTGTTTGACGTGTTTATGTGAAATCTTTTTGCCAGTGTACAGTGAATGTCTTTATTGAAAATGAGTGAAAGGACTATTAATCAATTGTCTAGTTTTAATAAAAACTAGACAATAGTTTATTTGTCCTCCTTTCCCGTAATTCTTCCACATTACAAATTGATTATTATCATTATCCACTAACAAATCTAATTCTATAATTCGATTCATAAAGAAAATTTCATTAGAATTAGCTCTACTACACTCTTCTGGTGATAATTCTTCCAAATAGTAAATATTTATTCGAAAATTACCATCGTTATCAAGATATTTCTTTTTAAGATCTGCGTTTAAAGATATAGCTATTTTCCTATAACCTCCAATATTTTTAATTGAATTCATGCTGCTAATAATTGTGTTGCTAGCCATTAACTCCTGGTGACCAGAAATATCACCCAAATCTTGCGGAACTAAAAACCAGACACATTTATCCAAAGATAAAGATAATAATTCACATTTACCTTCACTTTTTTCACAACGTGAAAGTGTATTTTCTGTTGCTCAGTCATTGCAGCAGTTGAACAGTTATTCAATTGTCTAGTTTTAATAAAACTAACTCTTCCCATTTTCAATTATCTCAGAACTTATACGTAGAAATGTGAATTAAATCATCTTTTATGGGAAACAATCTGTCACTTATCATTCGGAGAGTGATTTGTAACAAAACTTTTAAAACTGGACAAATCAATTTTAAGTTTGAAATAAAATGAAAACTTAAAAATACCTTGATACCTAAAATGATGATGGAATCTTTCATGAACAATTGAAGGAACAACGATTTTACATTGTTAATTTTAAACGAAAAGATTATCGGAAACTTCAACTAAAGTATCAAAATTACAAATGGTCTTATTTCTGTTTATTGATAAAACATTTTAAAACATATTTGTAACATAACTTCTTAAATCTAATAGACAAATTTCCAAAAATAAGACACTGTCTTGTTTCTTTTTAGGTACAAAATACGTGCTAGGACTTATTTTCGGAGGAGGGCTTCAAGTACAATAAGTACTATGTAATAATCAGATTTACAAAACTGAAATACACAAACGTTGTACCTGCTCCGTCACTCTATGTAGACTGTAGCAATATATTGTATTTTGAAGATAAATTGAACTTTATAATAAGTAGTGCATTCCTTGAAACGAACTGTAGAGATAAACAAGAAATTTCTTGGAATGTTTTGTTCCAAACAATTCTTTGAAATATTAGGGCAGCTAGAGATACCTACTAAATTCAACAGCATTTCTTTTAAATAATTATATTATTCATATTATTTTACCTAGGGCTTATTTTCAGGGAAGGGCTAATATTCCCAAGTGTTTTGTAAATCACACTAGGTTTTATTTTCGGGAGTGTCTTATTTTCAGAAAAAGACAGTATTTATACTTTAAATATGGCGCCTATCTTCAAGCAGCGCTTTCTAGTGAACAATTCAGAAAGCTTCAGAAAACCTTTCCATATGATTGGTTTATAAAATTGATTAAATGATATACATTCATGGAATGATAATGATTTTTTCGATTATTCAATTCATTTAATTATATTTATACTTTATAAAGAGATTATTACTACAATTATTTATGATTTTAAATAATATTTCATAATATTATTAAGTGAATATAATATAATTAACATAGTCAGTTGACTTTCATAATAAAATAGTTTTTGATTCTCCTGAAAATGAGTATTTGCTATTATAGAATGCTACCTGCTTTAGATTTTGTTATCTACCACTCACGATATCATTTGATAATAAACAACGTAAAATTCATCACAAGCATGCTAAGAAGAATAAATAATATGCTTTAAATTTTTAGAGTTAGAAAATATACTGTGATTATATATCAGTCGCTTCTTTGAATGTTATAAAATATCTGTATGATATAATTTTGTGAGAGTTGAGGTCTAATGATTTAAACTATTCCTTTTGCCGACGTTTCGACATATATTAATGTCATCTTCAGAGCTACAACATGATTGTTTTACAATTATCACTAGTATTACTACTATTTTGGTTATTTTTTACATTTAGCATATACAGTACGAGTAACAGAGAGGTATTGATCGATAAATCAGTTATTTCGACGATGGATTTTTTTACATTGACATAAGGATATTATTATTATTATTTTATTGCTTTTACAATTATTTCATAAGTATAGAGATCAATATTTGATTATCTTGGAAATCTGTTTCTGTTTCATAACCATAAATATTCCATAGCAATAAATAACCAAAGTAGTAGTAATAGTAGTGCTAATTGTAAAACAAACATGTTGTAGCCCTGAAGATGTCATAAATATGTGTCGAAACGTCTGCAAAAGGACTATTTTCAAGTCATTATACCTCAACCCTCAAAAAAATTATACCATATAAATATTGGGTCAAGAAAACAAATCATGATATTAAAAAATACCTTGATATCTGATCTCACTCTCTGACTGTGATTTCGCCTAATGTTACCTGATCGCTATTTCACGGAGGATTAACATGAGATTGCGATATTACCAATCTTCTCCTCGATTAAAACTTAAACCTGAATGCAAAAGGTCGACATACTAAAACAGAAAACAGGAGTCCTCAACAGCATTTGCAATCTCATTTAGACCATTACAATTGGAAAATCTGGGAAAATACGATATATTTCCAGCTTTCTTGAACGATGTAACATGTTTACAAACAATATAGAATACATGTTTGATGAAATAGTGTATATTTTACTTCTTTTAATTTTGTAAACTTTGATTATGTTTTGACAAAGTAACTTCCTTTCTCCTTTATCGGGACAGTCTTCTTCCCGTTTCGGAAGAAAGTAACTTCCTTTCTCCTTGTTCGTGTTCTTAGCTGCACTTGTGGGAGGTAGGCTCCCACTAGTTAGCGCTTTTGGACCCCCTGCGCTTCCGGAGGATGGTCTCCGGACTTCCTTCTCCTTAGTATCGTACAAGGGAAATCTCTGTTGCTCTATCGGTCGTATTTTGTCCGCTCCGGCAGATCACCGCATACCGGAGTAAGTCTATTTACTCAAGGGGGTCGCCTGGTGCCTTTGAAGCTCCGTTCGTTTGTCCCTCCATATAGCAGGTTAACAGGGTAGCCTCGTGAAGGCCGAACGTCGGAGTTGAGTGTTAGAGGCTATTAGAGGCGCTTAATCACTCCATTATTACCCCATGACTCATTATGAAAACATATTATTCATACTTAGTTGATCAATCCATTCATCTTTTAGGTTAAAATGCATTATGGGAGGCCCCTTGGTACTGCAATAACCAACTGTCGATAATTCCTGTACCATAATATATCGATTATTAAATGGCCTCTTGAAGTTAATATGTTGATTCCTTATACATCACAAAATATATTTCTTTTATTTTTCATACTTTACAATTATTTTATACTTTTGTACTTATGAATATTAATAAGTAAACCTTTATACCTCTTTATAATTTAAAAAATAGCGTCGGCATTTAATTGAATAAATTATCAGAGAACTTAAATTTCTTTTAAATTTAAAATTTAAATTTCTTTTTAATTATTTTTTCTTTTTAATGTAATTATTTTTAAAATAATTCACTTCTCTCTGTTTTCTTTAACCTGTATGCGAATAATTTTATATGATCTGATATTTCAGTTAACTAGACCAGTCAGGTTTCTGTTATAGTGCTGCCACCTGTTGACAGATAATCTAACTAATTCAGATATAAGTAAGGAAGCATAACATTGTATAACGTAGAACGTAGATAGAGAGAAATACTCATATTTGTTTCATTTAAATTAATTAGTTAAAATAAACATTGTATTTGTGAAATTTTTTTTAACAAATAATATGATTATTTAGTAATATGATTTAATTTAAATAAATTATTGTTGGGTAAAAAGCTAATGAAATGGTCTTCACATATAAAAATTTAATGGTATAGACAACGCGTTTCGAAACGTAGTGTTCTTCCTCAGGCATTAACTAAAAAATACAACAACACGAGAGAGTTATCTATAATAGTATACAGTAAATATAGCACAAAATAAAAATTAGAATCAAATAAATTAGTTAAAAATCGGTATATTCAAAGACAGTTATTATGTTATTAAAAGCCCAAATACTTAGTGTCTATATTTTTGTGACATTACGAATTAATATCTGGATCATTCGAGATGTCTACCATGACATATTTCAGTGAAATTCTGTTGAATTAGTATCTTCCATTCTCTTAATTGGATGGAATTGATGGATTAATCCACATTCTTAATTTTCTCTTAATTGTATTTTATTATTTCACTCTAATTTTGCAACTGATTAGATATAATTTGTATTGTAGTGTCTTCCTGATGATGAACACAAAGTGTTCGAAACGCGTAGTTGTTGTTGAATAAAACTTCATTTGTGTGGAGACTTTTGTTTGTTAATCCATTTTATCTTAGAAAGTAGTCATATTCCATATGCCCATCTCTAGTTCAATTGCTTTTTTTCTTATTTAAAATTACAAAAGTATAAAAAATAGATAAATATATTTTATAATATAAGTAATATTCTAATGAAAACAACAGTTCGAGATGCCATCGACTAATCGATGTATTATGGTACAGGAATATCGACAGTTGTCAATTGGCAGTTACAAAGTTACAAAGCCCCGCCCCCAATATTGCATTTTAGCCAATAAATTAGAGTTTTAAAAATGACAGTAAATTTAAATAACTTATTCAAATTAAATATCTTATTCAAACAAGATTGTAGATGTTTAATTTAAATTGGTTTTTATTTCGAATTGTTTGTTCAATGAAATTAATATAATAATGTTTAATGTATTAAAATGAAACGTGAGTACAATTTAAATTACGAACTGTTGCTTTTAAAAACGAATAACGTTTTAAACCTGATTATCATTTCAGCTAATTATTCAAATGAAATCTTTTAGGTCAATTCATGATCCCTAATTATTTATAGTTATTTGCCGAATTATATAACATTTTAAAAATTATGGGTATTTTATCTGAATCATTCAAATTTAACTGATGTGTATATTCTGGAGTTGGTTGACCTTGGACAGCACACGCTGGGGGGTGGGGGGGGGGGGGGCGCATCTCGAGGTGTTCAAAATAGAAAAAAATCACTCAATTTATGTTTTGATAAAAAAAAAAAAATAAAAAGCTAACAAAAAAATCTGGAGTGGCCTGCTCTCAACTTTACCATAAGTAAAATTAATATCAATCTTCTTAGGTATATGATATATAATGTTTCATTTAAACATAATGAAAACATTTAAATGGGAGATGCTTATTAGTCTTTCATTTCTGAGGCTGTACGGATAGTGATTGATCGACTTATCAATATATAAGCTTTTTTTTGTACATCCCACAGCTGATGAAAATAATCTCATTAGTATAACTACAGCAGTAATAACATTTTTGAAAAACCAAAGTGAAAATTTATTGACACGAAATAATCTCTTACAAGAGAACATGGCGTTTGCTCAAATAGCCAGTGGATTTCTTATGTCCGTTACTTGACCTCCTTCTACATTGAATATTTAAGTAAAATTTTCAAATTTAAATCAGAAAAAACTCTTATTTTATCTGAAAACATCATAAACATCCAAGAAAAAATGTCGTTTTAAAATAATTTATAATTAAGGATATACAATAATTACATTTGTTAATCTTATGTAATAAATAAGATTATAAATTAACATTAACTTATTATAAATTAACATAATAATTATTATGTTAATTTATTGAACTGTATCAAAAGAAAGTCAAATACACTTTCAAAGCAGAGGTACATAATTAATTTAGCGTAAATAATATATACTAAAGTGAGATATGACATAATGTCCACTAATTGACTCTTATTCCATTTTTAAGGGTCTTTGAGAAGTATCCCACGAAAGAATATTAGAATATTCCACTAAACAAATTAATAAAAACATAACTTCAGAAGGAAGGTTATAAGTAACCTTCAGCACACCTATTTGCAGGTTTGAAAGAAGTTGCCAAATTGAAGGAAAAATTTAAAGAACCTAGTAAACAGTTTTAACTTGAATTTTTAATAACATTCAACAATGCGCAATTAATTAATAATCTGCATGAAGCTGTTGAATAAAAATTGAATAGAATTGGAGATTGCTCTTGCTTGACCATTCACCTGAATCTTATAGTATATTTGAAAATGTATTTTTTCCGTAACAGAGAACATGTCTCTAAAAGCAGTTAGTGACCACAATGTCCTGTTATGAATTATGTCAAAAAACTGAGATAATGAATGTTCCTTTAAATCAGTGGTTCTCAACGTGGTCCACATGGACCCCCAGGGGTCCACAGAGGATTACTGGGGGTCCATGAGAAAAGTAGTATTCTGAAGGTCCATGACACGTGGGTAGAGCTCTATGTTAAGTTTAAATGAATTTATCAGCAAACCAACAATAAATCAAAGCGTAGTAAGCTTTGGCCGCACAATATTCACACATAATTAAAATATGAGGCCTAATATCCTCGTCAGTTTGTTAAAATGTTCCAATGTTTTAAAATTTTCTATTGCACTTCTCTTTATGGTACATTCAAAATTGATTCTGTTACAATTTATTTCAGAGTACTTTATAAAATGTTAATAAAGAAATATTTTGTTATTGTTTTAAAAACATTGTTGTATTTCGGCAAGCGTTGTAGATGTAATGAAATTATTTCATAATTAACGATATTCATTTACCTAAAAACAAATATTATTTATAAATTTGTATAATTATATTTTTTAAATATCCGGGGGAGTGGGGGTCCACAAGTAGTTTTTAGGGGGTCCACAAGTAGCTTTTAGGGGGTCCACAAGTAGCTTTTAGGGGGTCCACAAGCAAACAAAGGTTGAGAACCCCTGCTTTAAATCATACATGGGCAAACCTTTGTTGACATATGGGCCAGTTTATGATTTCCAAGACTGGCCAAGGGCCAGGTGTCCCATAATAGAATTGCAACCATCTATACAATCTATAATACATATATACTTATGATTTTATATATATGTATACATATATCGTGCAGGTAAACATTAATTAAACTACTGATTTTTTATTCATTTGCCGATTGTTTACTTTACATAGTAGGGGTAGTGAAACAAAAATTGTTTATGCTAAATATATTTATTAGAAATAATTAATGGAAACAGTTTATTAATCTTATAATTACGAATGAGAAAAATTGTAACAAACCGATATTCAATGGGAATTTGAGCTTGGTGTTTCCTCACAAATGCCTCAATGTTTGGTGAAATGCTAGAAGTGGACACCGTTAAGTTATTTTCGAGGTGATCACCTGTCATCCTTGAACTTGTTACTTTACTATAAGTAAAGTATAGTGATCGTGAAAAAATTCGATCTCGAGATTTTGACGGAATTACATGTTTTGGGGTCCCAGAAGTCGTTTTATGAAGTTTTTTCGATGATGTCTGTGTGTGTGTGGGTGGGTGGGTGAGTGTGTTAGCATTGCTTGTTACCACGCTACGGTACAGAATCTTTGATGGATCAAGTTGATATTTTACACAAAAATGGTCCTCTTAGGGAAGAAGATTCCTATTGTTTATTAAGAATTATGCATTATGGGAAAGTCACTTTTGTTGCCAAAAACCGTTTTTTAGAAAACATTTATTTCTCCTAAACTGATAACCCTAGAGTTTTGAAATTTTGACATTATATTTGAGGTTACAAATGGAACAAACGAAAAATATATTCAGAATTTTAAATCAACGGGAAAAATTTTTTTTCAATAAAATTTAAAAATTTTGACTTATAATTCAATCTCAAACCTTGTGAGAGCGATACAAGCCATACTGTTTGACGGATCAAAATGAAACTATACTTAAACATAGAGCATTATATGGAAAATGATTTGAGGTAATTCTTTTCAAAATTACATTCACCAAAGGGGCGTTAAAGTACGATTTCTGTTTTCAGAAAAATTTTTTTGACGCTAAACGGCTCATTAAAAACTCATTAAAATTTGACCATAAATGGAACAAAAAATTAGCAATTCATAAAAAAATATTCATGAAGTTTCGAAGCTATAAAAACTGTTTGTTTATCCTAGACTTAGGGATCACCTGCTATACTTGTCGAATTTTTGATATTTTTTTACAATGTTTACATTGACTTAGAATTTTTTCAGTGAATTCACCGATATATTATAATGTTTAGAGGTATAATGAAAATTTTTAAATGATTTAACGACTTATATGTGATGCAAGAAGAATAAAATTTCTGTATGTAAAAAGTCAACAACGATAGAGCATATGAAACATATAATCTCATATGCTTTTCAAAAGTGTTATGACTGCTGTAGTTATACTAATGATATTATAGGAATCAGTGGTGTGATATACAAAACTATGCGTGTATATTGATAAGTAGATAAATCACTATCAGTACTACCTCCAGTAATAAAAAACTAATAAATCTTTTCCAATTAGACATTTAAATTATGCCTAAATGGGACATTATATATTATATACCCAAGAAGACTAATATTATGTTTAAGTTAGTAATGTGGTGAAGTTAACTGTAGACCAGTCCACATTTTTTCAGTGAATTGACTCAAATAAACTTTAATCTAGAAGAAGGTCAGATAAACAGCATTCACTGGCACTATAGTGCTATAGATGGCCATGTATGAGATCCACTAGATGTGGTAGCAAACGTCATATTCTCCTCTAAGCGATTATTTGGTAATACGTTTTTTTGCTTTGGCTTCACCACAATGTTTTTTCTCTAGTAATATCAAGAATACGAGTATTATACCTATAATTTGTGTGATAATCAAATATAAGTATATATATCTGTAGAGTCTCCATATGTATGAAAGATTATTAGCATCTGCCTTATAGACATTATGTTTAAATGGAAAATTATATACCAAAGAAGTTTGAGAATACATTTACTTATAGCATACTTGAGTGCAAAATTTTCTACATGTAAGCTGCGTCATGTGGATGTTTCTTTAATTGCATAGTAATTGAATAAACCATCCACTTTGTAACATGATATATTGAAATGTTATATCCACTCAAATTCAGTTTGCAGTCAAATAACTGGTACAGAGGACATGGTAATTGATTTAATATGAATTTATTTTCAAAGGAATTATTTTCATTTTTCAAAGAAAATTATCACTAATAAAACTCAAACGCATTCTCACTTTACATTGTTTTAAACTGTTATTACAAAAATGTTTTGGAATTCATTTAATGAAATTAACCTTTGAAAATATAATTTCATAAGATAAAAACATTTAAAGTATAATTGATATTAAAGTATAACTGGGATTAAAAAAAAAGTGGGGATTTTCATCCTGGACTTATCGATCACCAGCTATATTTACCAGATTCATTTTTCATTTATTTACATTGATTTGGAAAATAGGAATATTTTTATGTTTTAAATGGGAAACTTTGTCTTAAATCTTCAATGTAGAAGCAGATGAGATAAGTTATGTAAATGATCCAATAGCTATTGAAACAGACGTCATGTTCTCCTGTAAGAGATTCTTTTGTAACAGGAAATCTTCACTTTCGCTTTTCAAAAATGTTATTACGGCCATAGTTATTGTGATATATAAAAATAAGTGTGATATTGATAAGTGGATAAGTCATTATCAGTACTAGCTGCAGGAATGAAAAACTAATAAATCTTTTCCATTTACACATTTATATTATGCCTAAATGAGACATTATAAATTATATACCCTAGAAGTTTGATGTTAAGTTTACTTATAGTAAAGTTGAGTGTAGGCCACTCCAGATTGTTTTTTGTGTTTATCATTCATATTAGCTTTGGGTAATATTGAATTGTGAGGAATGGACTCTTTTCAAATATGTTGTTGACAAATATCCAAATTTTTTTACTATTCTAGTCTAATAGTTCATATCTATTATTTTTTCAAAAAGATCAAGCTTCCAGCTATAAATGTTTTAAATTATACTGAAAAGCTAGCTTAGAATTTGATTAACTGGCTAATTAATAATATATTTCTCAATATACATTTACAGCAATCCTATAACAGTGTACAACACGTAGGAAAAAGATAACACTGGCTCAGAACAATTTGGATTTTTGACAAAGGGAAAGAAAAGTGATATTTTAAAAAAACCCTAGTATGCTATAAAATTTGCAGAATAATAATTTTATAAAAGACCAAACATGTAAAACATGATTCAAAATTGAAAACATAAATTGAAAAATAATAAATGAAATTATCCTACTTCTTAAATTAAATATTATCTTAAAACTACATGTTATTATTATTATTTCTCAACTTGACTAATTGTAAACTCAGTATCAAACTTCTTGGGTATGTAATATATGATGTTCCATTTACGCATAATATAAATGTCTAAATGGGAGATGTTTATTAATCTTTCATTCCTGGAGCTATTAGAGATAGTGATTGATCTACTTATCTATATATAAAAAGATTTCACATAAACACGTTATTATTATTATTATGTTTCTGGTATTTTCCGGACAAAATTGGAATATTTTCAAGTTTTAAATGGGAAACATTTTTTAAATCTTCAATGTAGAGGTCAGGTAAACTATGTAAGAGATCGACTGGTTATTGGGTCAAAAGTCATGTTTTCGTGTAACAGATTATTTCGTATCACGAAATATACAATTTTGATTTTCAAAAATGTTACTACTGCTGTAGTTATACTAATCATATTATATGCATCAGTGGTGTGATATACAAAAATAAGCATATATTGATAACTGGTCAAACCATAATATGAAATGGGAAAACAAGACTAAGATTTTTCAACCGTAACAAGCTGTCTTCGTAACAACCCAACTCGAGTTGGGTTTTTGACTCTGACGAAGACAGCTTGTTGCGGTTGAAAGATCTTAGTCTTATTTTCCCATTTCATATTCTGGTTTGATCATTGATTGTTATTTCACGTGTTTATGTGAATTTTTTTTATATATTGATAAGTGGGTCAATCACTATCTATAATACCTCCAAGAATGAAAGACTAATTAACATCTCCCATTTAGACATTCATATTATACCTAAATGGAACATTATTTATTATATACCCAAGACGTTTGATATTGAGTTTACATTTAGTAAAGTTGAGTGTAAGCCACTCCAGATTTTTTTTAAGTATAAAAGTTAAGATCAGGAGGGTGATTGCACAGTTTTTCTGGGCCAACAATTTTGAATTATTCCTATACATGATATGGACAGTTACGTAACAACTATTTTGCCCCCCTCCCCCCATTCACACTTATCTGGGTGTCGAGAATCCAATACTTTCAAGATTCCAGAAAGTTCACAAAATATACAGAAAACCAAAGATTTTTCAAAACAAAAACGCATAATTCAATTCAAATCATAAAAAAAAATGGTTAAATTATATTAAATAACTACGCAAACAAATATAATAAACTTTCATACTATTTAAAGATCTAGTTTTGGAAAAATTTAAAAACAAATTATTGTTAATTTGCAAATATTACAGTGGAAAAATCCATTTATTAACAGTATTACAAAAAAAAAAAAAATACGACCTCAAAAACTCCTTTTGGTATAATATTTCTATTTTTTTGTTAGCTTTTTTTTTTTTTTTTATTAAAACATAAATTTAGTGATTTTTTTCTACTTTGTCCAACTCGAGATCCCCCCTCCGGTGCCCTCCAGGATGGACCACCTCCCCAGAATATACATATCAGTTAAATTTGAATGATTCAGATAAAATACCCATAATTTTTAAAATGTTATATAATTCGGCAAATAATTATAAATAATTAGGGATCATGAATTGGTCTAAAAGATTTCATTTCAATAATTAACTGAAATGATAATCAGTTTTAAAACGTGATTCGTTTGATTTTAATACATTAAACATTATTAATATTAATTTCATTGAACAAACAATTCGAAATAAAAACCAATTTAAATTAAACATCTACAATCATTTGAATAAGTTATTTAAATTGACTGTCATTTTTAAAACTCTAATTTATTGGCTAAAATGCAATATTGGGGGCGGGGCTTTGTAACTTTGTAACTGCCAATTGACAACTGTCGATATAACAAACTGTAACTTAACTGAGCCGGATTAGACTAAAAATTAAAATTTTTACTTTTATTGTACTAATTTTGTTATGATTTTATGTTACATGACATATGTAACATAAAAGCTGTGCATATGAAAATTATGAACAAATCCCTAGAAAGTAAAGGTACTACCTTGGAGGGAAAAAACCTACACTAAAGTAAAAAAAATGGTTTCAGGTAACTTTGAAAATTGACATTAGTCAAAATGACAAAGTCACCCACCTATAAACATTCAGTTGTCTTAAAAAAAAAAATATTATTTACAGATTCAGGGGTTATCGAAATTTGTAAATTTGTTAAAATCACAAAGTTGGTTTGAATATACATTCGCTTGTAATTAATTGAACATGCTTAAGAATAAATTGCTAATGAGACCACATATAATGCTAGCCTTTCGCTTGGAAACTACTATGTGCTTTATTTTAAGGAAATCAAATATAGTCACATGAAACTAAAATGTATATTTAAACTTTATCTCATGTTTTTATACAGACATGAATAAATTAAAGAGTTACAAAAGTACTCAAATATTATGTTCAATAATGCTATAGAAAGCGTTGATTCATTTGGATAAACATAAAATTACTTTAAATTGTATTCTTCGTTCGCATGATACATTAACACAAGTATGATTCCAACAACTTTTCTTAACTAATTCAATTTTAAGTTGAAATTGTTTACACATGTTCATTATTAAAATTGTACATGTTTTAATGCATACAAAAGGAACACAATCTTTTGATGTCAATAAAATTAACATTATTCCTTATAACAGTTAATGTTTATATACAACTTTATATAAATTAGTTATTGTAATTTTTTTTTAAATAACTTTATACGAGTTATTGTCATTTAATCATAAATTAAATTAGAACTCATGAAATATTTTTTTAAACAAATGTTATAATTACATGATAAAAAAAAGTTACTTTTATTAAAAAAAAATGGACTAGCTTCATATTTAATATTTTTTAGGTGTATTTATATAAATTATCACCGAAATCAATTTTACAGACATCGTTTTTGAGTAATGTCATAGAAGAGATTAATCAAAAAAATTTAATTTTTGACCATTACAACAGCAGATACGACTCCTTCTGAATTATCAGGCCTTTTACCAATGACAACGCTTTCTGGTTGGTAATATTGAGGATTATTGTAATCTAAACTATGTCCCATACGAATGTTATAATCGGATGTGATAAAAGGTTGGTCGTTTTGGAATTCAGCTCGCCTGTAGTAAAAGTCATTTTGGACTGCTTTGGATGGACTGCCAGGATTGACTGACAGTGGGGCATGTATTGGAATCCATTCTGATGAAGATGTCCATGACTTGTCATTGATATCATTGATAGGTCTTGAAGGTTTGATATTGTCCAGGCTTTTTGAATAGATCCATTGGGAATCGAATGAACTTCCAGAGGCTTCTAGACCAGAGTAATATTGATTTGTATAGTCCCTGAAAGGTTGTTTATCGAATTGATTGACTTGTAAGATTTGCTCATTTTGTATTGTTAGAGGTTCATCATTTATTTGCTCGTTAACAGGAACATATGGTTTCCCATAAAGAGTTTCTTCTACTTGATTATTTAAGCGGATATTTTGAGGGTTGTTTCCTTGAAATTGAACATTTTGTGGTATACTTCCTTGTAATTGAACATTTTGAGGAATATTTCCTTGCAATTGAATATTTTGAGGTATACTTCCTTGTAACTGAACATTTTGTGGTATACTTGCTTGTAATTGAACATTTTGAGGTAGACTGCCTTGTAACTGAATGTTTTGGTTTATTTCAGGCTTATATTGTTCTTGTTGAATGGTTTCACGTATATGTGGAGACTGAACAAATCTATAAGGATTGTTATCAGTCGATGGCTTTCTGTAAATGTGAGCGTTATTACTGCTGCTATGCATCACAGGTACTTTGTAGTTTGCTGGTATGTTTTCTAAACTTTGCAGTTCATAACTTAATGGTCTTGGTTTAAAAAAAGAACTTTGGTGTCTTAGATCGTTGATTGGAGCTGAGTCTTTACTGGGATATTTTGGAAGGAAAAGAGGCTTTTGTTGTGAACTATGACCAACTTTACTTAACACTCTGTATGGTATTCTTGAAGGGCTGTAAGTCCTGAAACACGAGGAATTTTAATTTTTAGGCCAAAAATAAAAAAATTTTTTTTTTGAAGTAATATCTACCTTAAAGGAATCTGAGAAGAAGGTTGAATCCTGGATGGAGGAGGCACTGTTTGATGAAACCCTATATCATAATGATGTTTCAAAGGGTATCCTTCACGAATGCCTTTCTTCACGTATTGATTAGTCACAGAACCCTGAAAAAATGATTTTATCACAAAGATATATAAATAAACTATTTTTTTTTTTTATTACAAAGTTTAAAAAGAAGGCATATAGGACATACTTATCTACAAAACTACTCATTTAATCATAAATTAAATTAGAACTCATGAAATATTTTTTTAAACAAATGTTATAATAACATTATAAAAAAAAGTTACTTTTATTTTAAAAAAATGGACTAGCTTTATATTTAATATTTTTGTAAGTGTGTTTGTATAAATTATAGCCGAAATCAGTTTTACAGACATCGTTTAAGTAATGTCATAGAAGAGATTAATTGACCGAAGAAGTGAATTGACGGAGGGAGGGGTGTTGACTGTCGTCCCTCCGTCAATTCACTTCTTCTCCTGAGGACGACCGCCATTACGGTCGAAATATTGAAAAGTGAGTCTTTGTTGTGTTTCAGTTTATATATATATATATACATATATATGGCAGTCGTTGTCTGCCTATGGAGCCACTCGTTTCTCTCTTCCTGATGACGAAGACATCGAAATATAGTAGTGAGTTTCTGTTTCTTTTCTGTGTGTTAGTAAGGAGAGTGACTGTTTTTTTTTTGTTTGCGAAGTCATTAAGTCACTACGAAGTGTTATTCATTCACTTATCGGGACTGGGAGAAGCACAAGGAAAGGACCAGTGGACCAAGTCTGAAGGAGTCGCCCCTCTGTTCAAGTGAATATTAACTGTACGTTTGACTTGAGTGACTTGTAAGTTTACTTTTGTTTTGTTTTATTTTTTTTTTTTTGTCTAACTGATTGTAATGAGAATAATTATAAATTTGTAAACCTTTATCAGTCTGATTGAAAATTATATTTTTTTTCTTTTTAAAAAATAATGTAGGATATTGATTAACTTTGGAAAGATAAAATAAAGACCTCTGGGCTGTACAGTCGTAGTGTTGTGCCAATTACAACAACCGCATATCTTATATATATATATATATATATATAATATATATATATATAGAGTTCACATAGGAAAGAGAAAAACAGATAAAAAGACTCACAACGATATTTCGACATTCATCGTCATCGGGCAGAAGTAGTCCCTTTGAGTAGCTGAAGCTAACTCTATATTATATATATATATATATATATATATATAACACTTTTTCTTCTTCTCGGAGTTTGGTCAGGGTAAATATATGGAATCACTTTTTTGAAAACGTTTCGTCTTTATTTTAAGACATCCTTAGGGCTATAAACTAACAAAAAAAAAAACAATAAACAATGGACATTTGTCATTTCTACTTTAGAAACATCATAACAAATTGAAATTTCTAAAGTAGAATAAAATAAAGACGAAACGTTGGCAAAAAGGTGATTCCATATATTTATTCTGACCAAACTCCGAGAAGAAGAAAAAGTGTTTGTTAGTATTTTGTGGTCAAGAAAACAGTACCGTATTATATATATATATATATATATATATATAACAAATTCAATATTATATCAACCGTTGGATAGAATAGGTGTAAAATGTAATCGGGATTCGGTCAATTTTCCAGGATCAATTGATATGATATGATATGATATGATCCTGGAAAATTGACCGAATCCCGATTACATTATACACCTAATATATATATAGGTTTGATTAAATAATACTCCATATTTACGGTTGATTAGTTTGCTTGTGTATTTCTCAAGGGATCTGAATAATCTTCTTGTACAAACATCTAAATTGAATAGAACATTTCCAATGGTTCCATTGTCTTTACATTTTGCATTTCCACTAATTTTACTATTGTCACAACAGTCACAACTAGTACTATTACTATTACTACTACTACTATTATCACTACTACTATTATCACTACTATCGACATGTTTCGACTGCTCGTCAGTCATCTTCTGGATAAGGAGGTTCTTTGCTGAGTTGTTGGTATTTACTGCAGTTGTTGATCAGCTACGAGTGGTCTAATGGTGGGTTTACGAAACTGATTACCGAAACCCACCATTAGACCACTCGTAGCTGATCAACAACTGCAGTAAATACCAACAACTCAGCAAAGAACCTCCTTATCCAGAAGATGACTGACGAGCAGTCGAAACATGTCGATAGTAGTGATAATAGTAGTAGTGATAATAGTAGTAGTAGTAATAGTAATAGTACTAGTTGTGACTGTTGTGACAATAGTAAAATTAGTGGAAATGCAAAATGTAAAGACAATGGAACCATTGGAAATGTTCTATTCAATTTAGATGTTTGTACAAGAAGATTATTCAGATCCTTGAGAAATACACAAGCAAACTAATCAACCGTAAACATGGCGTATTATTTAATCAAACCTGTATAAATGAAGGACTGCTTCCTAAATATACTAATTATATATATATATTATATATTATATATATATATATATTATATATATATATATAGGCTGAGTCGTTATCAGTCGTTATCAGCCTTTGGAGCGATTCACATCTATTCCTGAAGACGAGGACATCAAAATATAGTAGTGAGTTCAGTGATTTCTTTTCTATGTGTTCTTTTTAAATTCTAGTTTATATATATATATATATATATTAGTGAAGGTTGGTAGCAATCCTTCTTGTAAACAAGTTTCTAAAAATTTTATGCCAATTTCATGTTTGGTTACCTTTTTTGAGAGTTTCTCTAATGTCCTACAGGCGCTTCTCAGTTCCTTGGGGAATAAAAAAATCAACTGGCCCAAACTTTTCTTTTCATAACTACACATTCTAACAATATTTAAGAATATATATATATATATATATTCTCCGTCTTCAGAAGAAAAGAAAGTGGGAGACCAAGCATGCCGGAAACTCAACGTTTAATATAAAATATAGTAGCGTTTATGCGTGTTGCAGTAACGCATAATTACTTTTTGAACAATGATATTTTATATTTTGACTTTAAGATATATTACGGGTAAAAAGATATTCTCTAACTAATAATTAACTATGTTACCTGATTAAGTACTTGATACTGCTGTTTGGGTAAGCTGGTCGGAAGTGGAACAGAGTGTGTTCCCGTTGGACTGCTTTGGGGGAAATACCTTTCACGTCCTCCTGCTCCTCCTCCTCCGTTCTGTAATGCATAAAAAACAAGCATTATGTTTAAAGACGCTGACTTACAAGTAAGTATAGGTCATTCATCAAGGTCATCTGATAACATCATCTCATCAGTCAGTAAACAAACTAATCACATAATCATCTACTGATTACAATGATAACCATTTGAATTAGTAAAAGTAAATTAAATTAAAACTGGCTATGGTGAGAAAAATATAAGGTTAAGGTGCCCCACCCACCCGCAATCTTGCTATATTAAGTGTTCAGTTATAATGTATATATATATATATATATATATATATATATACATTATTGAAAATGACACCAAATTTAGCTGATACCTGTTTCTTAACAAGTTTCTCAATTTTTCTAAATAACACTCTCGTTATTTCGTCTACACAATAAAGTACATCTCCTATGGTCGACATGTTTCGAATGATCAACATTCATCATCAGGACGTGAATAAGTTCTAATGTGAAAACCTGGTTTATTATATACACAGAGAAGGTAGAAGGGGGGGTTTTTTCCATAAAGTTAAAGTTTATAAGGTTAAACTTTACGTTTAACTTAAAGATAAGATCTTATTCACGTCCTGATGATGAATGTTGACTATTCGAAACATGTCGACCATAGGAGATGTACTTTATTGTGTAGACGAAATAACGAGAGTGTTATTTAGAAAAATTGAGAAACTTGTTAAGAAACAGGTATCAGCTAAATTTGGTGTCATTTTCAATAATGTGTGTATCAAGGAAGGACTGCTACCAAAGTTTACGAATATATATATATATATATATATATAAATAAAATAAATTCAAAACGAAGGAAACACACAGAAAGACACAGACATAACTCACATCGATATTTCGACCATCGTCGTCATCAGGAGGTGTGAAGAGCGAAGAGCGAAGATCCCCGCAGGAAGACAGGGTGGCGACTCCTGCGGGACTCTTCGCTCTTCGCTCTTCACACCTCCTGATGACGACGATGGTCGAAATATCGATGTGAGTTATGTCTGTGTCTTTCTGTGTGTTTCCTTCGTTTTGAATTTATTTTATTTAAAAAAGTCCGCTGGACCGTTTCTTTTAATTGTATATATATATATATACAGGTTTTGAGATTTTTTGAGGGTTTTGGTCTGGATATTAAAAAACACTTCTTCGCCAACGTTTCGACATATATTTATGTTCTCCTCAGAGCTAAAACATTAATACAATTGAGCACAATTATTACGGCTACATTAGGTCTATAGTTTGCTAATATGTAACAAAAAAAAGATAAACTATAGATTTTCGTATTTCAGTCTGGTTTTGTATTATATTGATAAGAAACTCCAGAGATTTAAATTTAAATTTGTTTACCTGGGAGTCTGTTGTGTATTCTTGTTTTGTTTTTTTCCCCTTTATAATCTCCTCTACATATTAAATAACTATTTTTTTTTTAAAAAAATACTTTTTAAATATCCAGATCAAAAGCCTCATAAAAATCTCAAAACCGGTGAATATAGAGTATCTAGAAACAAACATATGTATATATGTATACATGATGTATATATGTATATGTATAATATAAATGATCAAACCACAATAAGAAATGGGAAAACAAGACTAAGATCTTTCAACCGTAACAAGCGGTCTTCGTCAGAGTCAAAAACCCAACAAAAAAAACCCAACTCTGACGAAGTTCAGTTCAACTCTGAACACTGAGTGTTCAGTTGGGTTTTTGACTCTGACAAAGACGCTTGTTACGGTTGAAAGAGCTTAGTCTTGTTTTCCCATTTCTTATTGTGGTTTGATCATTGATTGTTATTTCACGTGTTTATGTGAAAGCTTTTTATTTATGTATAATATATACATGATATATGTATATATAGTGAAGGTTGGTAGCAATCCTTCTCGGAAACATGTTTCTAAAAATTGTATGCCAATTTCATGATATGAAGTTATGTGTAGTTATGAAAACAAAAGTTTAGGCCAGTTAATTTTTTTTATTTCCCGAGGAACTGAGAAGAGCCTGTAGGACATTAGAGAAAATATATATATATATATATATATGTAAAATGTAATATATATTTACTACATTATCATGTATTTATAATACATTAAATTATTTATAAATACTTATAAAATTATTTTTTTATTTATATAAAAAAAAATAAATGTTTTGAATAAAACTTGTAAAACTTGGGAGAAGTAAGTTCCTTTTCGTAAAGTCTTTGACCTTTTCTTTAAAGTTTCGAATTTTACCTTTAGTATTTTGATAAAACGACATCTTTAAATATACCCACTGATAAAGTTGTAACGATAATTCTAATATCAAATAAATAGATCAAGGAACGATTTTTTATTTAGTTGTCATTTACTTCGTTATGCTCCTAGTTTTAATCTACAGCAAAAAAGAAATTACTATTCCAACATACCGAGGTATTATGTTTACTTTATGTTAGCATAAATTATATCACCAACCACTTAAGTTATTGTTGCTGTTGTTATCTTTCATTAACTGTTTATTGTTAAGTTATGAAGAAACAATAATGTATCTTTTAGAAAATAGAAAAATCTACGGAAAATACTGCTTCGTGCATGTTCACCTGTAAGATTTACGAAAGTTCTAAAAGATTACCTCTGCAATCTAACCTAACCTAGGTTGCATCGTCTATTTGGGTATATGAAAGGGACACAGTATTTTGGTATATTTGTATGAAGTGACTTTTGTTGTTCTTCCTAACACGAGTTAGGAATAACATGAATATGTTATTTATTTAGATAATACTGATATATAACAAAGATTATGTTTTGTTTTGTTTTGTGTTGAAAGCAATGTCTGAGAAAGAGAACGTAGAAAGTGGTCGGTGATAGAGACTACGGTACTGGGGCAATTGTCGCAGGAGACCCCTTCCTGCGAGCCGCAATCAAATATTCTCCGCATAACTCATGCATTATTTATTACGCACTCCAATCATCTATATTAGATTTACTTTAACGCTCAATTAGAACTTTCAAAGCCTAGACAGCATTTTTTTAAATCCATAAACGATATAATTTATTTGTAAAAATATCGTAATTAACTTATAATTTAAACACTTTCAGTTTGGTACCAACTTGACCTATTTAAACTCAAATATTAAAGTATTTACATCAATGCAGTGAATAAAGAAATTGTTTTAATATCCGCCTATTTCGTCATTTTGTTTTGAGTTAAATACATACTTTCAGAATTTTAAATAAAAAAAAAAACAAATTTTGGTTCCTCAAATGAAATGAATTTGAAATGTTTTTCAATTTTTGTTTGAATACTATTTTACTGATCTTTCCTTATTGAATAAGAGGAATGATTGGAATTTGAAATGAAATTTCAAAAGTAGGCTGAACTATAGCTTTAGGCGAGTTTGGCTGAAGTACAATTCATCTGTAATTGATTTGTCTAAAATACCGTTTGTCTGAAGTACAATTCATCTATAATTGATTTGTCTAAAATACCGTTTGTCTGAAGTACAATTCATCTGTAATCGATTTGTCTGAAATACAGTTTGGCTGAAGTACAATTCATCTATAATTGATTTGTCTAAAATACCGTTTGGCTGAAGTACAATTCATCTATAATTGAATTGTCTAAAATACCGTTTGCCTGAAGTACAATTCATCTATAATTGATTTGTCTAAAATACCGTTTGTCTGTAATACAATTCATCTATAATTGATTTGTCTAAAATACCGTTTGCGTGAAGTACAATTCATCTATAATTGATTTGTCTAAAATACCGTTTGCGTGAAGTACAATTCATCTATAATTGATTTGTCTAAAATACCGTTTGCGTGAAGTACAATTCATCTATAATTGATTTGTCTAAAATACCGTTTGTCTGAAATACAATTCATCTATAATTGATTTGTCTAAAATACCGTTTGCGTGAAGTACAATTCATCTATAATTGATTTGTCTAAAATACCGTTTGTCTGAAATACAATTCATCTATAATTGATTTGTCTAAAATACCGTTTGTCTGAAATACAATTCATCTATAATTGATTTGTCTAAAATACCGTTTGTCTGAAATACAATTCATCTATAATTGATTTGTCTAAAATACCGTTTGTCTGAAGTACAATTCATCTATAATTGATTTGTCTAAAATACAGTTTGTCTGAAGTACAATTCATCTGTAATCGATTTGTCTAAAATACAGTTTGGCTGAAGTGCAATTCATCTGTAATCGATTTGTCTAAAATACAGTTTGTCTGAAGTACAATTCATCTATAATTGATTTGTCTAAAATACAATTTGTCTGAAGTACAAATCATCTATAATCGATTTTTTTCTGTAAAAACTGACAGTTTAGGAATATTTTATATAATTTCTTTAAATTATATAAACAAAGAAAAGTAATTTCTCTTTCTTCATTTACAAGTATCAATTTGTTTGAATGTATGCGGAAAACTAAACTTTTTTTTTAAAAGAAAAGTTTTTCACGATATATTGGATATTTTCATGCAATTGAGGTCTCTAGCTCCCCGGTATGCTAAGCAGTCATCCGCTCGAGAAGTTACTGCTTCTCACACAGCAACCACAAGGGTCTATACTCAACTTGGGTGAGCCACTACGAGTCCGACCTTTGAGGAGGGCTGGACAGTAAGTAAGGCGGGTCCCCGCCGCCTGGTAGTACCGACCTGTTTTTAAGACTTTTCGTCTTTCTGAACCTGCTCCAGCAACAGATAAGCTCTGCGGCATTTGTAGCCTCTGGTTCAATGAACCTGTGGAAAAGCCAATGCTGTCTGTTGTACAGCTGCATGGCTCCACTAGGGGCGGTATGAATGATATTATATGCATCAGGGGTGTGATATACAAAAAAAAAGCTTATATATTTATATATATACAGTAGTGTAGCTACTGTTTTTGCCGGTGGTCTAATGTTTGCCCCCCTCCCCCTCCCAGACTATATGTAATGCACTTCAAATGGACTACTTTGACAAATGTACATGAAAGGCTGAACTCTCGTGTATCATTATGTTTAATTTTTCAGTACATATCATTAACTTCGGCATAACTATGAATGTTTCCCCGCTCTCATTAGA
>JAPFBL010000372.1:35000-47500 GCA_026182355.1 Hermatobates lingyangjiaoensis
ATATACACTTAAAATAAACTGTGACACTTAGACAGAAACATAACAAAGACTCACTTACCAATATTTTGACCGTAATGGCGGTCGAAATATTGGTAAGTGAGTCTTTGTTATGTTTCTGTCTATGTGTCACAGTTTATTTTAAGTGTAATCTGTCCTGCCGGACCGTTTCCGTTTATCATGGTATATATATATATATATATATATTATTAAAGTAGACGGCAGCTTCCGCATTTACGACTTTTTTGCTCGTGTTTTCTAGTTTTCGAACTAGTTTTTTCTGGTAGGGAGTGATTTCGTGGAGGAGTTGTCCCAGAGACATCAAAGAAATAATTTTGTAGCTTAATCAATAATATTATATTTTTATAGTTACAAGCTTTCGAATTTCCCGGAAATCATCATTAGGTATATAGATCATTATCAAACAGATTAAATTAACTCGATAATAATTTTTCCAAAGGTTAAACAGACATTAAAAGCATTAAAATTTAGAGGTTAATAGAAATAGACGATCTTTGTGAAAAAAACAAAACAAGTCCACTGTGACAAGTGGAAGGTTACAACTTGTTATACACATTGCCTGGAGGTCCTGTCAGTGTAGGCTTATTTAGTTTATAAGAACTATCGAAGTTCTTACAACTTATATATATATATATATAGAGAGAGAGAGAGAGAGAGAGTAGCAGTTTGCTTCTCAACGCGAGTACTTCGCACTTCTTCCCGATGACGACGGATGTCGAAATATCGAAGTGAGTTCTGTAGTGTCTTTCTGTGTTCTTTTCTATGTGTTAAAGTGTATATATATATATATGTATATATATACATATATATATATATATATATATATATATTAATAATAATAATAATGTAGGATGGGATGTGCTCAGAAAAACAGTCCTTTCAGCGAAGCCCTTCAGTTTACAAAAAACTGCCTTCAAAAGGTAATAAAAGAACTTTGTAAGGAAATTGTTTGCATTGATACGAATGTTAAACAAAAGACATACATCTGTATGAATGAAAAAAAAAATAAAGATATCTATTATTGTGAATTACATATATTTTTATTTGATATATTGATTCTAATAAAGTTCTATTAACTTGAAATTTATATTAGATACTATGCAATACATAAAATGTTAAAACATCTATCCCCATATTTTAAACGACAAGAAAATCAGTTACATTTCTTATCGTAATTTTTATTTATGTCGAAATTCGGGAGGAATACTGGTTTTACATTTATTACAAAGAAAGTTGTGCCGTCTTATATCAGATTTTTTGATTTTCATACCATTTGGCGGTGCGTTATAGTAAAATGTAACACTAATCAAACATTATTGTGCTAAGTAGAAGATCTTAAGGGCAGTGCAATAATATATTGAAATAATTTATTTTACAGTTAAGAGTAAAAGGACAGGATAGTCAATGGGTTAATCCGTTCGGATTCGGCTTATAATCTTATAAACTGCAGTTTCTTTTGCAAGACTGTCCAAAATCCAAAACTATGTTTGAATTCTGAAAGAATAATATTCTCCGACCTATCTGTTCGAACTTCGATTTTTCAAGTTCAACTTGTTCGAACACCGAGTTACCAATGTATTTAAAAAAGTTTTTAAAAAGCTGTAGAAGAAAACTTTGGTTTAGAAATAACTGTTAATATAATTTTCATGATATCATATTTACAAAATAATAACTTGTAGCATTTGTCTTTTTTTATTTTTGTTTTTTTTTTTTTTTTTTTGATGAATTGTACTCGAATTTTTAATTCTAAGGTAAAATGGATAAACAAACAAAAGTCTCCACACAAATGAAGTTTTATTCAACAAACAACAACACTAAATAAAACATCATTTGTGTAGAGACTTTTGTTTGTTTATCCATTTTACCTCAGAATGAGTAAATACCACACAATTACGGATTGCACAACTAATGATTTGTATTTTTAATTTGAATGGTGTGTTTGGTTTAAAGCTTGAGGTTTTTTTTTTAAATTGACGAGGAAATAAATGTGACGGGAAAAAAGGCTGAAATGATTGAATTAAAGAGATATGATTTGTTTAGGTTTTTTTTTTAAGAATTTTTACTTACATGTTTCTCTGCCTCATCAGAAGGAAATCTTACAGTTGATCCAAAAACAACTTGGAAAGGTGAATTGTATAGAAGAGTCCAGAACAGGATATTTGCCTAAAAACAAAAAAAATAAATAAATAACAGTTACATCTGATTTGTATGATATTTAGAAATTCAGATTTTTTTTTGTACAAGTGATTGTTGTTTTAGAATTTCGAATAGAAAGCAATGGAGGAGTGTAAGATTATGGATTGAACAAGGGGGGGTTTGTCGGCCTGTTTGTGTAATTGGCGTGGCTGTTTGGTAGTCAATACGCGCTGCTTTGAGATGACTTACTGAGATCTGAAGTCGCTTTCACACCTCTCCTTCCCATCATCAGAGGGAGGAGTGACACTGCTGTAAACATCAGGCACCATCTTCTCATCGTTATCTTTGTTTCCTGTAATATTGAACCAGCCGTCGGCACGCTCTCTAACAGAATAACTACAATTGAACGGCCATTTCCATCGGGGAATCATCCTCCAATTTACTTGCCGTGCTATCAACCAGTCATTTCACAAGCACCTCTTTGTTTCCAAAGTCAAAACTATGTAATTCTATACAAAATTATTTATTTTTAAAAGGAAAAAAACTATTCGATTGATGTATCTTACCAATTGGTGCACACGATTAACTTATGGCTAGCTATAAAAACAATTTTCATTTCAATGATTAAATTTCATGACCAAATAACGTGATGATTTAAAAGATTATTATTAATAAACCATGTGTTTTTTGATAATTACTTCGATTTATGTTCCTTTTAGAGGTTTGGGGTTTAGCGCAGTGACAACGTGCTCCCCTCTTGACCTGTAACGTGCCCCATGGAGCCCGAGGGTGCTGCTTGTTCCTTGAGGCCGCAGTTATGAATGCGGGGTTGATCAAATGCATTTATGAATGCAGTCTTGCAATTCCTAACTCTGCTTTCGTGCTGTGTGCTTGACGATGAGTAGACCGAGGAATGGGCTCCATGTGATTAATTATTAATACTTTCATGTATGTATTTTGATTCTTAAGTCTCTATATTGCATATCCCTGTTCTGGTCACTGGTTAAAGGTTCACACTAGCCAAGGAAATCTTACTTTTTAATACAAGGGACAAGTAAAAGCGCCAGTTTAGCTTGTATCCCGCCACGTTAACTAATTTAGAGAATGAAGTGGCAAAAGGCCA
The DNA here is from genome assembly GCA_026182355.1 of Hermatobates lingyangjiaoensis. Classification (NCBI taxonomy): domain Eukaryota; kingdom Metazoa; phylum Arthropoda; class Insecta; order Hemiptera; family Hermatobatidae; genus Hermatobates; species Hermatobates lingyangjiaoensis. The sequence goes on from JAPFBL010000372.1 coordinate 38,278, forward strand.
CTGTCCACTAATTTGGCATGCACCTTGCTGTGCATGGCTAGCTGACCCTTGACTCTTGACCTGTAGGTCTGTGGTTCAATACCCACTCTGTATTTCATATATTCTCAATTTTAAACAAACGCTTTGTAGATCAATGAACTTATAAAAATATACTTATTAAAATTATATTTTTATGAATCGGTTAAAGATAATATATTGATTATATATTTACTTTTCGGACAGTTTGAATAATATTATCTTCTAATAGTTATATTCTATAGTCCTGTCATATATTTCTACACCAACCTTACACCAGAACCAGGGCCAATAAAACTGCAATATTGAATACTAACATCTCATTGGCTAGACTTTTTCAACCTCTACAACGTATAAGACCCACATCGCCCCCCTGATTGATGTCCTGAAGATGATTACGGAAAGTGATCGAAACGTGTCGACTACAATCACTGACCATCTCAACCATTGTTCTAACAACGAAAAAGCTGTTTTTAGGCAAGTCGAAGTTCTTGAGAAGAAGCTTATAGACAGGAACTACTTTGTCGTGTTCAACAAAGCATGCATATCTGAAGGACTGCTACCAAAATATGCTAATATTATATATATATATATATATATATATATATAAATACTTTGAGCATTTATTTCTTTTATTTTCTTTTTCCTTGTGGTTTGGACTTCATTGATTGCATCACATGTTTATTTGAGATTTTTCTGCATATATATATATATATATATATATATATATATCGGGTATATATTGTAGTTTATTCTCAACCAGCTAGGTAAATATCTGTCATCTGTTTTATGTAAATTATTTATTTTATAACAAATGTTCCTTAGTTTAATATCCATATATTTTAATATACGGAATATATAAATATATATTTAATAAAAAAAAAATTAGCAAGAGAGAAGCCTGACCCCTAACAAGCTCGACCTGAACGGAACATAATTGAAATTTTGGGCCCCACCGACCTGAACCGAACATAATAGTTGACGTGGTCCGAATTTCGGGTTGGTTCGGGCTTTGGTCTTACTTCTACATATTATTACAATTTTTCCACTTTTATTATTGTTCATGATACCTCAGTTCCATTGACATATTCTGCGTTTAGTCGTGGTTCTATGAAACTGTTCAAAAAAAAAAAGAAAAAAAAAGTCAATTTGAGAGACTTTAACCTACGCCTCTTGAACAATAAATGTTGATTTCACAATAAACGCGTGAAATAACAACCAGTGATCAAGTCTTTTTCCCCCATTTCATATTCTGGTTTAATTATTTATATATATATGATCAAACCACAATAAGAAATGGGGAAACAAGACTAAGATCTTTCAACCGTAACAAGCGGTCTTCGTCAGAGTCAAAAACCCAACAAAAATACCCAACTCTGACGAAGACCGCTTGTTACGGTTGAAAGATCGTAGTCTTGTTTTCCCATTTCTTATTGTGGTTTGATCATTGATTGTTATTTTACGTGTTTATGTGAAATCTTATATCATATAAGATATAAGTGAAATAAATATCATATATATATATATGATAAATGAAATGCGATGTAGAAGGACTGATTACACGTAAGGTTTTATTGACATATTTAACATATTAAGTGTATATATATATATATATATATATAAATATTGATAAAAGTATTGACCGTGAAATAGAAATAAAACTAATGTTTATCGGGAACCTGAAGAACTGGCCAAGTCCCGATAAACTTTAGTTATATATATATATATATATACTTTTTCGTTGGAAATACGATCCAAAACGGACAAATATAGTTCAATATAGACAAAGAAACATAGAGAAATCAAAAGAACACACTTGCAGTCTCTAATTTTCGGTTTGAACCGTTTGAAGACGGTTCAAACCGAAAATTAGAGACTGTAAGTGTGTTATTTTGATTTCTCTATGTTTCTTTGTCTATATTGAACTATATATATATATATATATATATATATACAGATATTAATTATTTAAACTCGTTTAATGGCTGGTTAAATTTCGTTAATGGCTGGTACTTTAGTTAATTGTTGAAACTTATCTGTTTTCCTTTTTTTTTCATAAATGTTGGTTTGATTTAGATACAGGAATGGTCGAATTTCTAAGAAAGGAAAGAAATGGAGAAAGGTCAATTATATGAAAAGACTAGAAAGGTAGTATTTCTTGTATACAGCATAAGTGAAACTGGTATATGTCAACAAGAAAGTGGCATCTAAAACGAAAAGAAGACATCTAAAAAGCAGGTTGGGAGAGAAATGAGAAAACATTGAATCGAGGACGTTAGCAATGAATAAAATGACAACAAACATTTTTGGCAACACTGATGCTTCAATAGCGATGGCGATCTTTTGTTGGAAAGTCGACGGAAAAAGAATTGGGTGAAGGCACCTTTCTAACGAGAGCTAATCTACCTGTCAAACTGATAGCCGTATTTTGCATACTCAGTTATTGCCTTGCCCACCAAATTTCCGATTCACCACTGGCAATTTATTTTAATTTACCCCACCACTGTTTTCTACTAGTATGATTTTTTTTTTTATAGAAATCGCTAGGCATTTTTTTTTTTTTTTTTTGACAGTTTTGTTGTCTCTTTGGAACAGGAATTAAAAATCTATATCCGACTTGTATTGTTCAATAGCATTTCACGAGTTCAGAATAATGCGCTGTAATGGAAAGTTAAATAGAAACTTTCTTCTTAAACATGAATCATCAGAACGAACCAAACCAAACAAACCTATTCGGAAATGTGAATAGTTTTTTGTTTGGCTTTTCTGTAAAATTTATACCCACTCATTTTATTGTGAAACAAAAATGTCATAACTATTCATATATTAATATTTATACACTGTTATTATAAAATCTTAGGGAGAAATTTCATTCCAAAACATTCCATAAATATATTACTAAGAACTGCGGACAATTTCCCATAGCTAAACGAAACTTTTGTCTATAAATTTAAATCTAAAAGAAAACAGAAAATATCTTTTGTCAAGCAATGCTAGATGGCTTTGGTTCGTGAATGATGTTTTATGTATTTGGCCAGCAATGAATGTGTTGCAGATTTTTTGACCATCCTTAACAAGTGTTCTCTGTCCTCTGGTTTCACTTAAGAAGTTGAAAGGAATAATAAGTTGCCTTTTCTAGATTTCTATTTACATCTAAATATATAGATTTACATCTAAAACATCTTTATATTTATATTTAAGAGCACACTCTTAAGTACAGTATCTATAGAAAGCCTGCATATGTTCCTTTTTAAGTTCATTTTTTTCTCTTCTCATCCTTCTAATATTAAAAAAAGCGGTGTTCAGAAATATGTTGTTTAATATTGTTTAATGAAGAGTTCCTCACTAAAAAAAATTGAACATATATATGAAATAGGCTTATCATTGAGGTGTTTTCAAACACTAATTCATAATGCATTGAAAACAACCAAAGATTCCTTGAGAACTGGAATTGCGAAGGAACCCATCACGAATAGAAATCTATTGGTTGTGCCCTTTAGTCGACCTCTAAAAGACATTCCAGTATTTTTGAAAACAATCGATATCTCAGTTGTTTTCAGTAGTGATAGTAAATTATTAAACAGATTTGTCAATAATTGTAAGTAAAGGAAGGAAAAGGAAGTATAATATATATATATATACGTCGTCCACCGACCGATGCAAACACTGATCTATATATATATATATATATATATATATATATATATATATGTATAAAAGATTAGTTGGGTTTTTGACTCTGACAAAGACCGCGTGTTACGGTTGAAAGATCTTAGTCTTGCTTTCCCATTTCTTATTGTGGTTTGATCATTATATATATATATAATAATATAAGAATATAAGGGGTATATATATAAGAAGATTTCACATTAACATGTGAAATAACAATCAATGATCAAACCACAATATAAAAAAGGAAAAAAGTGTTTTAAACTCTGATGTTTTTTTTACTCTGACGAAGACCGCTTGTTATGGTTGAAAGATTTTAATCTTTTTTCTCTTTTGATATTGTGGTTTGATCATTGAGATATATATATATATATATATATATATATATATATATATATATAGAGAGAGAGAGAGAGAGAGAGAGAGAGAAAGAGAGATTTGAATAGATATAGTTTTTAAAGTAAAAAGTATATATATCTATTATATATATCTATTAAAGTATATATATATATATATATATATATATATATATATATATATATATATATATATTGTAAACAGGAAAACGATCCAAAAGGACAACAAACGTTTCATGGTAAATCACAAACACAGAACAAAGGAACAAAAACACTTACTGTCTCTAATTTTTGGTTGAACCGTCATAAGAAGAGTTGAGATAGGAACACCAAGCGCACTTACGAAGCGACGGTTGGAGACCCATATATATAGTATATATATAAATATAAATATATATATATATATATATATAAATGATCAAACCACAATATGAAATGTGAAAACAAGAAAGATCTTTCAACCGTAACAAGCGGTCTTCGTTAGAGTTAAAATCCAACCTTGTCTTTCTGTGTGTTTCCTTCGTTTTGAATTCATTTTATTTAAAAAAGTCCGCTGGACCGTTTCTTTTAATTGTATATATATATATATATATATATATATATATATATTATATATAATATATATATATATATATAGTTCAATATAAACAAAGAAACATAGAAAAATCAGAAGAACACACTTACAGTCTCTAATTTTCGGTTTGAACCGTCTTCAGGAGAGATAAGAGAGGGAAACCAAGCGCACTGGATCAGAGACGGTTGGAGACTGATCCAGTTCGCTTGGTTTCCCTCTCTTATCTCTCCTGAAGACGGTTCAAACCGAAAATTAGAGACCGTAAGTGTGTTCTTCTGATTTTTCTATGTTATTTTGTTTATATTGAACTATATTTGTCCGTTTTGGATCGTATTTCCAACGAAAAAAAAGTATATATATATATATATATATATATATATATAATTATGTACCCCTTCTTAGAGACGTGAATGCGTTTCATTTATAATAAAATACGTTTCATACAAAGCTTTTATTTCATATATATATATATATATATATATATATATATATATATATATAGCTTATAATACTTAGGAAACCTCACTTCAAGAATGCTGAAGAAGCAATGAAGTTGTTTATATAGATGGCAATATGATTGTAAGACGTACGTGAGGTAGAATAGAAGAAGTGATAGTCGATTGGGAGAAGAGTCGTGAAGAAAAGACAAGAGAGGAAAGAACACCATTGGCGACAAAAGAAAGTCTGCCTGCTTTTGAATAAGCAATATTGAGTGTGTTAGCTTAAGGCAGTAACGACACTGGACCACTGTCTGCGCTGAGTATGTCAGTCAGTGATTGATAAGATTGCTTTATCCCTATCAAAGTCATGGGAACCAGCTAAAAAGGAAGTCGGGATCTTTGAGATTTAAGTACCTTGTAATAACTGTCGACTCCTGTTGTAGCAAACTCGAATCAATGAATTACCAAAACAATTGCTTTAATGCAACAAGTTCGGTACATTTCAACAATGGGAACTTCTTATGTGGGACACGACAATTGTTTGCAAACTTATTTCTGTCATCCTTATTTTGTTATTTATTTTCAATTGGCTTTATTAAATAAAAAACAAACAATTATAAGTATTGTTCATGCAAAGAAAGCCCCTGACTAATAATGAAATACGTTTTATACCATGCTTTTATTTCCTACTAACAAATGTTAGTTTGTTGAATGGAATCAAAAATTCGATTGTACTTGGTATTCCAAAATATTATTAGAAATTATAGAATAGTAGAAAATACCATTATTAGTATAATGTTCAGCAAATGCCTCTATATACACCATATTAGCTCTCTGTCCTTCAGGTTCATGAAAGAACAAAGAGTTGGAACCTCTGACTCTTGAGCAAGCAAACTGTAGTTGACAATGTGAGACCATGACCTTCAATTATACATATTCTATTAAGTATGAATCCTGTACATTTCCTATATTCTCTTTTCAATTTCTTTATACTGGTTTTCCACCTACCTGGAATATTATAAATTAATTCACCAAAATATTTGGTATATCTAGTTCAAAGGTTCTTAACCGTGTGAAGGTACCGAACTCCACCAGTTTCATATGCACATTCACTGAACTCTTCTTTAGTGAAAAATAAAATATGATTTTTTTTTTCAAATTCAAGTCATAGGCGTATGTTTTTTTTTCCTGGTGCACAAAATAAACTGTCCATGAATATAACCTTACGTATTGTGAGAGCATAAACTCACAACAAATTACATATCTGCAAATCAGTGTGACTTCTGCTGTTGAACTCCGCAGCGAAGACTTTGCCGAACCCCTGAGACACTCATCAAACCCCTGGTGTTCGATCAAACCCGGATTAAGAACCACTGATCTTAAGTATATCTAAAGTTTCCAATGTTTCAGTCAAAACATCCGTCTTCACGGAATAATAATAATTATTCAAATAATCGAAAATTTGATGTAAACACTATAACTATTCAAAAACATATGCATTTAACAGAACAGATATTTTACACTTAACGCGCAGTAGGTTATTTTAGAACAGGTTTCCCATTATCTAATTGTAATTACTCTAAACGCTACTTAAAAACTTAATTCTCTAATTCTCCTCTGAGGTTGTTGAATCCTGTTCATGTGTGTAATTTTAAAATTCTTCTGAAGCAATTACCGTGACTGTTTAGATTCTGTTTCTTCTCATTTTAACAGAGAGAATCCATAACAAGTAGTATCCTACGGTCCTTATTCTACTCTGATATTTTCTGTTCATGTTTTACGGATATGTAAATATATAAAAATCATAATTCATATATCAATTTATAAATTCGTATAACATATACGAATACGTAAAAAATATATACAGATATATATATATTTGTAAAAGTTGGAAGCAGGTCTTCATTTAAACATATATTGTTAAATAACGCCCCATATTTGGCTTGTATCTGTTTCTTAAACAATTTCTCCAGTTTCCAGAATTCCTTCCTCATCTCTTCATAAAAACTATAAAGCTTATCACCAATATTGTTAGTCGACATGTTTCGAATGTACCACATTCATCATCAGGACAATATTGAGAATTATTCTCATTATTCTCAATAAAATTCTAAAGTCCGCTGGACCGTTTCTCTTAATTTGTATATATATATATATATATATATATATATATATTATATATATATATAATGGACTTTGAAAACAAAGCATATTGCATTAAATTACATATTGTATATTATGATATATTACATGTATATATGAGATGACTATACTCTTTTCACGACGACTGTTGACAGAATCGTAAAAGTAACAGTAAATCATAGTTTATTGTTTCCATTCGTGTTTGTTTCTGTTGTTAATATATATAATTGTTTGTAAAATTTGAATCAGTAGTTCCTTTGAGGATATTTCATGAAGGATAGACCATACTTCGCTGAGGTCCATTTCTTCAATAGTTTTCTCATTCTCGAAATAATTTATTCATCCTAAAGTTAAAGTATATTAGATAAGATGGTTCCAACGAGTTTTGACTCTCCTCTAGTCATCTTCAGGGGATGTGCAAAACATGTAACAAAACGTTAATGAAAACTGTTTTTAAGCAAAGAGTTCGTACATGGTTGCTAGCCTTGCAGAGATGTAAAGTTGCTGGGTGTATTGAGATGGTGGGGGATGGAAGACTAATGATTCAAGATAAGGTATAACATTAAATATTCAGAGGGGTACTAAAAGCAGAGGGTTGTCAAGTTATTCGTCTCAGGTAACACAAAGGGACTGTTTCCCCACTCACTCAATGTGACCTAAATCCAACCAGTTGCTCTTATAACTCACTGTAGGACTTGAAGTTATCTCCATGCTCTTTGCTTTAAACAGTCTTTGTATACTATTTAACCATTTGTTTCACATTTTATATTTCCCTGAAGATGACTAGAGGACAGTAAAAACTAGTTGGGACCTAGGTTAGGTTAGTGTCAATAGCACTCTCACAACAGGTCACACAATGAATATTCTTACATTGAGAGTCGTAAATTATGCCCAACTCAATTGTATTTTGACTTGGGATCTTTAACGAGTATCTGACATCGTTCAGGATCAAGACTGGCGACTTTCCGTCCTTCCCCTCCCCCCTCCCCCCATGTGCCTTCACCTTGTCGTGGTGGGGGGGGGGGGGGCTTAACACACCTGGATAGTGTGAACTAGGAAAGGCACAACCTCGGCCAGCGTCATGAGATGGATGCTCAGCTAGTTCGCCCTTATTGGTTTCATTCACTGTGTGCACTCAGCTGTTTCTTTAGGTACATGATCTCGGGTTGAAGTCCATGGGTGGAAAGTCCTCTCAGTCGCGCTCTCTTTCCAGAGCTTGGTGTCAAGTCTTTTTTTCTTCTTCCGCCTTGCACCTATCTTTTTAAAACATTTTTCTTGCTCCCAGTGAATTTGTTTTGCTTATCATACTTAAGTATTACTCCGATGAGACTAGAAGCCACTGGTTATGGCGGCTTTAGGATTGCCTCACCTGTCGCAATGTGTATATCGATTGGATACTTCTCCTTCTTTCTACTATACCAGTGTTTCTCAAAGTGGTCCATACCTCCCCCTTAGGGGCGTTAAACAAGTTCAAGGGGGCGGTAAGAAAATGCCGCCTTTTATGGGCTTTCGAATATACAGAAGGGATCGTTGAACATACAAGAGAGGTTAAATATACAGTTATTTAAGTAATAAATAGGTTGAAAGAATTCTATTTACTACTTGTTCTATGACTAGGAGGACTCACACAGCAGGCATTGTGTATGGCACGCGGGAAAACCTGCGACTGTTCTTGTTTTTCATCTTGCTGGATGTAATCACCGAGTAAGCTCCTTCAGTCAACAGGTCGGTTTCGTGGAGTGAAGAGGGTTATTTGCGAGTCGTAGAAAATTGTATTATTTCTGAAGAATGAATGAAAGATAAAGTTCTACATAGTCAAGCATATCTCTTGATATTACATGTTAGTATTACGTACGAATGATAAACTGCCATAAAGCGCTGTCCACGCGACAGACAATTGGCACTGAAAATTTCTGTTCGTTTTATAAACTTGTTTGTGTAAATTCAATTCTTGTCAAAAAATTGAATTTAAACAATGTTTGAATTTATCTAACATTTTTTTGCTCCATAGAACTTATTTACATGTA